>JAWNON010000252.1:0-17799 GCA_035045945.1 Drosophila anceps | reverse complement strand
TGCTGAGGATGTGTTGCCGTCGACGTCTGCCGCCGTTGCAGCTGTTGTTGCCCGCTCTGGTGTCCCGAGCTCAGCTGGAGCTGACTCGGTGAGCTCGAGCTTGATGGTCCAACGTATGTTGGCCATTGAGAAAAAGCTCAGGAGAGCCGTCGTCGGTGTGACGGTGTGCCCGGCATCGTGGCACACAGCGTGCTGGATTTGTCGCCCAAGTACCAGGAGTTGGTGCTTGATATGTTTGGTAGGATGAAGGAGTTGGAGACCCTGCTGAGGACTCGCCCGAAGCCCGTTGGTGCCGCCACTGCTGCCACATTTGCCGTCCCCGCTGGAGACAACAACCCTGAGGAGACACCTCAGCAGGTCGCTGAACGTGTTCGCAGGGAAGTTGCGCCCGCCCTTGGTGTACGAGTGCACGATGTGCGTGAGCTGAAGCGTGGTGGTGCGATTATCCGCACGCCGTCGTCCAGTGAGTTGAAAAAAGTGGTGGCTAGTGCTAAGTTCAGGGAGCTTGGACTTGATGTTAAGCAGAACGCTGCGCTGAGGCCTAAAGTCCAAGTATTGGATGTGGACAGCAGCATCGTCGCACAGCAGTTCATGGATGGACTATATAAAAACCACTTCGTGGAACGCATGACAAGTGCCGTCTTCGAAAAGTCGGTGAGGATAGCGTCGAAGCCATGGACGAGCGCCGTTGGACCCACGGAGTTGGAGTTGGACCAAAAGGCCCTGGATATCTTGGAGGAGTCGGAGAAGATATATGTGGATTGGTTCTCCTTCCGCTGGCGCATGCTAGTGTCGTAGCGTAGGTACGCTTGCCACAGGTGTGTCAGTTTTGACCACAGGGTGAAGGACTGTCGGATGAAGGAGCAGGTCTGCCGTCAATGCGGACAAAGCGGCCATAGTGCCTACAGGTGCAGTAATCCTGTGCGCTGCAGGAACTGCAGCTTTAAGGGGCTGCCGTGTGAGCGTCGTATGCTCTCGTCGGTCTGCCCGATTTAAGTTGCAGTGCTTGCCAGGGTGGCGGCTAGACATTAAAAATGTTTAGTCTTAACCAAGCAAACTGTGGTCGTTGTCGAGCTGCGGTCATCGAGCTCGAAGTCAGAATGAGGAATTCTGGCGACAAGTTCGCATTGATCCAGGAGCCTTATGTGGACCGTGGAGGAAGGATCACTGGATTACCGGCAGGCATGCGAGTCATTTCCGACCGTCGCAATCCTAATGGATATACTCCTGCGTCGCCTGGCATCTTCTGCTGCACACCGAAGGAAATTCCAGATCTCAACTAGAGCTCAAAGGCGCCCAACTAATGGAATTAGTTGGAGGATGGGGCATTGAGTAGGCGTCTCAGTCTCGTCAACGAAGACTGTGACGATGCTCCTCAAGGGAAATCTGTCGGCTGGCAAACACCCTGCCGTAAGATTTGCGGGAGCAAGCTTACGGTATGTGACCCAATACCGTTACCTTGGCATCACGGTCGGCGAGCGGTTGAGTTTTCTCCCGCATATTGTGTCTCTACGCGATCGGCTGACCGGAGTTGTCGGAGCCCTGACCCGTGTGCTACGCGTTGACTGGGGATTCAGTCCGCAAGAACGGTGAAGGATTTATGCCGGACTCATGGTGCCTTGTGCACTATTTGGTGCCTCGGTGTGGTATACGACGGCGATGAGACTCGACGGCGCCAGGAGGTCGCTCAAGTCCTCCTCAATCTACTTGGATGTTTGCCTACGTGTAGAACGGTATCTAATGATGCCTTTGAAGTGCTTGCTAGAGCTACACCGCTGGACCTTGTGGCAACGTGTGCAGCGATGCAGTTTAAATTGAAGCGGAACTACCCCGTCGTGATGAGTCGAAGGGCTCACCAAAGGCTTAATTTGGAAGACAATTCTTTGTGAGGCGACGCAGGGCTCACCAGAGCCTCCATCTGGAAGATGCGTTCTCTATGGACGCATCGAAGGTCTGACCAAAGTCCTTAAATTTGGGAGACAAATCTTAGTGATGAGTCGAAGGGCAAACCAAAGCCTTAATTTGGTATTTCTTTATGATATAGCCTCAGGTGCTCACCTAGTTCCTGGTTGTCGGAAACCGAAATGGGTAGCATTTTCGGCTGCGAACAGCCGATCAAAGCTGTTAATTTGAGCCACGGGATGGGCTGGTGGCCAAAGCCAGCCCAATTGAGGCTGGCCCCCTTTAGTGGGAGTATCGTGGTGGCTGTGGTTTTAAAAATAGTTGTTTTCAACATAAAGTTGGGTGACAGCCGGATGCTGTAACCGTAATCAGCAGTAAGAGGCCTCGCCTCTTACCAAGGTGAATTAACATGCCCAACAGCATAAAATTCAATTTGGTACTTAAAAGAGTTTCTTAAGGGCGTTGGTGGACGTATTGTACTCCCCGCTGTACTATGTGTCACATATGTGGCAAAAATGTGTACCGTGGTGGTAAACCCCTCCCGGGGTACACGCCACGTTAAACAAATCTAGAATTACTGTCCCTATCTACTCGAGTTTGCTTCAGACAGTTCGCGCATCGCTTTAGTAGATTTTCAGCTAGAAGTTTATTGCCTGCAATAAAATACGCGCGCTTACTGTGTTTAAATCGAGCATTTCGAGATAAGCGATCTGTTTAGTGCGCATGTGTTGGTGCGACGGTGACTTTTTACCGTTTATCGCTTCTGATTGGTCAGCCAATCAGAAACAAGAACGGACTAATAAGTGTAGCATACTTTGGTGAAGTTGCATTTAAAGTAGTATATACTTTGCGGTGCTAAGTAATTTGCTGACTATCTTATAGGAGCAAATTATTATTATGATGGAAACGGACGCGAGCAGCAGTGCTGCTAGTTCTTCCAGGTCGACACGTTCGGGTGGACGCAAGAGACGGGGTCGTAGATCGAGTGTCGCGAGCGAATGGTCGGGCTGCTACTGTCGATGCTGCCATGTTGCCGCCGCCTACGGACTCTCCGCCTAGGAAAGTCCGCACGAGAGCTGATAGCTCTGACAGCGATGTTTCGCTGGCCGCGATTGCTGCTGGAATCAGAACTGTCGCTGCCCCGCTGCTGCCCTTACTGCTGTCCTCGCTGCTGTTACAGCTGCTGCTGCTCCTGCTGCTGACCGTGCTGCTGCCGGTGCTGCTGCCGGTGCTGCTGCCCCTGCTGCTGATCCTCTTGCTGAGGATGTATTGCCGTCAACGTCTGCCGCCGTTGCAGCTGTTGTTGCCCGCTCTGGTGTCCCGAGCTCAGCTGGAGCTGACTCGGTGAGCTCGAGCTTGATGGTCCAACGTATGTTGGCCATTGAGAAAAAGCTCAGGAGAGCCGTCGTCGGTGTGACGGTGTGCCCGGCATCGTGGCACACAGCGTGCTGGATTTGTCGCCCAAGTACCAGGAGTTGGTGCTTGATATGTTTGGTAGGATGAAGGAGTTGGAGACCCTGCTGAGGACTCGCCCGAAGCCCGTTGGTGCCGCCACTGCTGCCACATTTGCCGTCCCCGCTGGAGACAACAACCCTGAGGAGACACCTCAGCAGGTCGCTGAACGTGTTCGCAGGGAAGTTGCGCCCGCCCTTGGTGTACGAGTGCACGATGTGCGTGAGCTGAAGCGTGGTGGTGCGATTATCCGCACGCCGTCGTCCAGTGAGTTGAAAAAAGTGGTGGCTAGTGCTAAGTTCAGGGAGCTTGGACTTGATGTTAAGCAGAACGCTGCGCTGAGGCCTAAAGTCCAAGTATTGGATGTGGACAGCAGCATCGTCGCACAGCAGTTCATGGATGGACTATATAAAAACCACTTCGTGGAACGCATGACAAGTGCCGTCTTCGAAAAGTCGGTGAGGATAGCGTCGAAGCCATGGACTAGCGCCGTTGGACCCACGGAGTTGGAGTTGGACCAAAAGGCCCTGGATATCTTGGAGGAGTCGGAGAAGATATATGTGGATTGGTTCTCCTTCCGCTGGCGCATGCTAGTGTCGTAGCGTAGGTACGCTTGCCACAGGTGTGTCAGTTTTGACCACAGGGTGAAGGACTGTCGGATGAAGGAGCAGGTCTGCCGTCAATGCGGACAAAGCGGCCATAGTGCCTACAGGTGCAGTAATCCTGTGCGCTGCAGGAACTGCAGCTTTAAGGGGCTGCCGTGTGAGCGTCGTATGCTCTCGTCGGTCTGCCCGATTTACAGTTGCAGTGCTTGCCAGGGTGGCGGCTAGACATTAAAAATGTTTAGTCTTAACCAAGCAAACTGTGGTCGTTGTCGAGCTGCGGTCATCGAGCTCGAAGTCAGAATGAGGAATTCTGGCGACAAGTTCGCATTGATCCAGGAGCCTTATGTGGACCGTGGAGGAAGGATCACTGGATTACCGGCAGGCATGCGAGTCATTTCCGACCGTCGCAATCCTAATGGATATACTCCTGCGTCGCCTGGCATCTTCTGCTGCACACCGAAGGAAATTCCAGATCTCAACTAGAGCTCAAAGGCGCCCAACTAATGGAATTAGTTGGAGGATGGGCCATTGTAGGCGTCTCAGTCTCGTCAACGAAGACTGTGACGATGCTCCTCAAGGGAAATCTGTCGGCTGGCAAACACCCTGCCGTAAGATTTGCGGGAGCAAGCTTACGGTATGTGACTCAATACCGTTACCTGGGCATCACGGTCGGCGAGCGGTTGAGTTTTCTCCCGCATATTGTGTCTCTACGCGATCGGCTGACCGGAGTTGTCGGAGCCCTGACCCGTGTGCTACGCGTTGACTGGGGATTCAGTCCGCAAGAACGGTGAAGGATTTATGCCGGACTCATGGTGCCTTGTGCACTATTTGGTGCCTCGGTGTGGTACACGACGGCGATGAGACTCGACGGCGCCAGGAGGTCGCTCAAGTCCTCCTCAATCTACTTGGATGTTTGCCTACGTGTAGAACGGTATCTAATGATGCCTTTGAAGTGCTTGCTAGAGCTACACCGCTGGACCTTGTGGCAACGTGTGCAGCGATGCAGTTTAAATTGAAGCGGAACTACCCCATGATAGTAGGCGATTGGCTCTACGATCAAGATATCTCCACTCTTGATCACAGTATGAGGAGAGCCCTGCTGGTCGAACGTTTATTGCGTGAGTGACAGGTCTGGTGGGATAACTGCGTACACGGCCGTGTGACGTATCGTCTTATCACGGACGTTAGCTTCGTTTTCAGCCGCCCCGACTACAAGTTCACGATGCTGGCCAGCTTCCTCATAACTGGCTATGGCTCGTTGAATGCATTTCTGCAGGCGCGTAGTCTGAGCGAGACTGCTGGATGCCTATGTGGCCATCCCATGGAGGACTGGCAACACGTCCTATGTGCCAGTCTTCTCTATGCGGATGTGCGTTACCTGGAAGGGCTTAGGATCCAGCAGGAGCCATCCGGTGACTGGAACGTGACGGAGACGGTGAGGACCCCAGACTGCTGGATGATGAAGGACCAGGACCTGGTCAACCAGTACCGGACTGATGATAGTCAAAACTGGTAGTAGCATTACTACGAAAGGTTTACCAATACCTTAAATTGGGAGTTGATCTCTTTGGAGTGAGTCACAGGTCTTACCAAAGTTCCTTAAGTTTGGGAGACAAATCCCTGTGATGAGTCGTAGGGCACACCAAAGCCTTAATTTGGTAGACAAATCTTCGTGATGAGTCGAAGAGCTTACCAAAGGCTTAATTTGGCAGACAAATCTTTGTGAGGCGTCGCAGGGCTCACCAGAGCCTCCATCTGGAAGATGCGTTCTCTATGGACGCATCGAAGGTCTGACCAAAGTCCTTAAATTTGGGAGACAAATCTTAGTGATGAGTCGAAGGGCAAACCAAAGCCTTAATTTGGTATTTCTTTATGATATAGCCTCAGGTGCTCACCCAGTTCCTGGTTGTCGGAAACCGAAATGGGTAGCATTTTCGGCTGCGAACAGCCGATCAAAGCTGTTAATTTGAGCCACGGGATGGGCTGGTGGCCAAAGCCAGCCCAATTGAGGCTGGCCCCCTTTAGTGGGAGTATCGTGGTGGCTGTGGTTTTAAAAATAGTTGTTTTCAACATAAAGTTGGGTGACAGCCGGATGCTGTAACCGTAATCAGCAGTAAGAGGCCTCGCCTCTTACCAAGGTGAATTAACATGCCCAACAGCATAAAATTCAATTTGGTACTTAAAAGAGTTTCTTTTAAGGGCGTTGGTGGACGCATTGTACTCACCCGCTGTACTATGTGTCACATATGTGGCAAAAATGTGTACCGTGGTGGTAAACCCCTCCCGGGGTACACGCCACGTTAAACAAATCTAGAATTACTGTCCCTATCTACTCGAGTTTGCTTCACACAGTTCGCGCATCGCTTTAGTAGATTTTCAGCTAGAAGTTTATTGCCTGCAATAAAATACGCGCGCTTAGTGTGTTTAAATCGAGCATTTCGAGATAAGCGATCTGTTTAGTGCGCATGTGTTGGTGCAACGGTGACTTTTTACCGCTTATCGCTTCTGATTGGCCAGCCAATCAGAAACAAGAACGGACTTATAAGTGTAGCATACTTTGGTGAAGTTGCATTTAAAGTAGTATATACTTTGCGGTGCTAAGTAATTTGCTGACTATCTTATAGGAGCAAATTATTATTATGATGGAAACGGACGCGAGCAGCAGTGCTGCTAGTTCGTCCAGGTCGACACGTTCGGGTGGACGCAAGAGACGGGGTCGTAGATCGAGTGTCGCGAGCGAATGGTCGGGCTGCTACTGTCGATGCTGCCATGTTGCCGCCGCCTACGGACTCTCCGCCTAGGAAAGTCCGCACGAGAGCTGATAGCTCTGACAGCGATGTTTCGCTGGCCGCGATTGCTGCTGGAATCAGAACTGTCGCTGCCCCGCTGCTGCCCTTACTGCTGTCCTCGCTGCTGTTACAGCTGCTGCTGCTCCTGCTGCTGCCCGTGCTGCTGCCGGTGCTGCTGCCCCTGCTGCTGATCCTCTTGCTGAGGATGTATTGCCGTCAACGTCTGCCGCCGTTGCAGCTGTTGTTGCCCGCTCTGGTGTCCCGAGCTCAGCTGGAGCTGACTCGGTGAGCTCGAGCTTGATGGTCCAACGTATGTTGGCCATTGAGAAAAAGCTCAGGAGAGCCGTCGTCGGTGTGACGGTGTGCCCGGCATCGTGGCACACAGCGTGCTGGATTTGTCGCCCAAGTACCAGGAGTTGGTGCTTGATATGTTTGGTAGGATGAAGGAGTTGGAGACCCTGCTGAGGACTCGCCCGAAGCCCGTTGGTGCCGCCACTGCTGCCACATTTGCCGTCCCCGCTGGAGGACAACAACCCTGAGGAGACACCTCAGCAGGTCGCTGAACGTGTTCGCAGGGAAGTTGCGCCCGCCCTTGGTGTACGAGTGCACGATGTGCGTGAGCTGAAGCGTGGTGGTGCGATTATCCGCACGCCGTCGTCCAGTGAGTTGAAAAAAGTGGTGGCTAGTGCTAAGTTCAGGGAGCTTGGACTTGATGTTAAGCAGAACGCTGCGCTGAGGCCTAAAGTCCAAGTATTGGATGTGGACAGCAGCATCGTCGCACAGCAGTTCATGGATGGACTATATAAAAACCACTTCGTGGAACGCATTCTGGCGACAAGTTCGCATTGATCCAGGAGCCTTATGTGGACCGTGGAGGAAGGATCACTGGATTACCGGCAGGCATGCGAGTCATTTCCGACCGTCGCAATAAAGCTGCGATAGTCGTAAACGACCAGGAGGTCATCTGCATGCCTGTCTCTTCGCTCATCACAGAGTTTGGCGTATGCGTGAGTGTGACCGGAAACTTCGGCTCGATTTTCCTCACCTCCGTGCCAATTCAACGCTGATTTGGAGCTGTACCTGCTGTACATGGATGCTGTCTTCTATGGCCTTGATGCGAATGCAGTATCCCCCCTGTGGTTCAGTAAGCTTCCCGAGCGCTCTCGGGGCTACTTGAACAGGCAGCGGGGTGAACTGCCAGCAAATTGGGTTCAGGGAAGTCGAGCCAGCGTGCTTAATATCTGCAGCAGTGTATTCACATTCGATAATCGGAGGGCAAGGAGTGACATCGATGTGACTATCGTCAGTGATTCAGCGTCTACGTGGGCTACGTATGACTGGACTGTAAGCGAGTGGGATTTAAGTCTACTGTTGTGGTATCACTTGATCCGGCGAGCGCAGTTGAGAGCTATCCTCCTGTGCCCTCGTGGAAGCTCCACAGTGCTGACTGGCGGCGTTTTGGTGATGAGTTGAAGACTGCATCAATGGAGCTTCCTCTGGAGGAGGAATCAATCGTTTATCAAGTGAGCGACACTGTGTTTGGGCGTCAGCAACCGCGGGCCTAACTTCGTGTGGGTTGGTGGATTGGCGCCCTCACGGACGCACGCCGCACGCTCAGGAGAGCCCGGCGAAGGCTGCACCATGCGCGCCGCACTCATAGTGTGAGTGCAAACCACCTCGCCTCGTGTTTCAGGATCGCCCGAAAGAAATACGAGAGGATGATGCTCAAGGTGAAAGAGGAAGACTGGAGAAGATATGCTGGATGATGACCACCTAGTGGTCTATCTACAGGATATGCCGAGGCCGCACGGCAGATGGCAGTAGGTATTTCCCCACTGAGTGGAAGCGCCCGCGTGTGGTGCCTCTTCTCAAAGGCCTCGACAAGGACAGGAGTGATCCAGCGTCCTATCGGGGCATCTGCCTGTTGCCTGTTTTTGGTAAAGTGCTGGAAGGGATCATGGTGAACCGTGTGAAGGAGGTGCTCACGGACGAGAGCCGGTGGCAATTTGGCTTTCGCTCTGCACGCTGCGTCGAGGATGCCTGGAGGCACGTCGTAAGTTTTATTGAGACCAGTTCGGACAAATACGTACTTGGAGTCTTTATTGACTTCAAAGGCGCATTTGATCATGTCGAATGCGATGCAGCGTTGCGCCGACTATCGGATTTAGGATGCAGGGAAGTTGAGATCTAGCGCAGCTTCTTTTCGGACCGAAAAGCGAGCATCGTCAGTAGTTTTGGCGAAGTCAGTGTTGATGTTACACGTGTCTGCCCGCAGGGGTCCATTAGTGGTCCATTCATTTGGAACATCCTAATGAATGTACTCCTGCGTCGCCTGGAATCTTCTGCTGCACATCGAAGGAAATTCCAGATCTCAACTAGAGCTCAAAGGCGCCCAACTAATGGAATTAGTTGGAGGATGGGCCATTGAGGTAGGCGTCTCAGTCTCGTCAACGAAGACTGTGACGATGCACCCTGCCGGTAAGATTTGCGGGCAGACAAGCTTACGGTATGTGACCCAATACCGTTACCTGGGCATCACGGTCGGCGAGCGGTTGAATTTTCTCCCGCATATTGCGTCTCTACGCGATCGGCTGACCGGAGTTGTCGGAGCCCTGACCGGTGTGCTACGCGTTGTACTGGGGATTCAGTCCGCAAGCACGGTGAAGGATTTATGCCGGACTCATGGTGCCTTGTGCACTATTTGGTGCCTCGGTGTGGTACACGACGGCGATGAGACTAGACGGCGCCAGGAGGTCGCTCAAGTCCTCCTCAATCTACTTGGATGTTTGCCTACGTGTAGAACGGTATCTAATGATGCCTTTGAAGTGCTTGCTAGAGCTACACCGCTGGACCTTGTGGCAACGTGTGCAGCGATGCAGTTTAAATTGAAGCGGAACTACCCCATGATAGTAGGCGATCGGCTCTACGATCAAGATATCTCCACTCTTGATCGGAGTATGAGGAGAGCCCTGCTGGACGTACGTTTATTGCGTAAGTGACAGGTCTGGTTGGATAACTGCGTACACGGCCGTGTGACGTATTGTCTTATCCCGGACGTTAGCTTCGTTTTCAGCCGCCCCGACTAGAAGTTCACGATGCTGGCCAGCTTTCTCATAACTGGCTATGGCTCGTTGAATGCATTTCTGCAGGCGCGTAGTCTGAGCGGGACTGCTGGATGCATATGTGGCCATTCCATGGAGGACTGGCAACACGTCCTATGTGCCTGTCTCCTCTATGCGGATGTGCGTTACCTGGAAGGGCTTAGGATCCAGCAGGAGCCATCCGGTGACTGGAACGTGACGGAGACGGTGAGGACCCCAGACTGCTGGATGATGAAGGACCAGGACCTGGTCAACCAGTACCGGACTGATGATAGTCAAAACTGGTAGTAGCATTACTACGAAAGGTTTACCATTACCTTAAATTGGGAGATGATCTCTTTGAAGTGAGTCGCAGGTCTTACCAAAGTTCCTTAAGTTTAGGAGATAAATCCTTGTGATGAGTCGTAGAGCACACCAAAGCCTTAATTTGGTAGACAAATCTTCGTGATAAATCGAAGGGCTTACCAAAGCCTTAATTTAGTAGACAAATCTTTGTGAGGCGTCGCAGGGCTCACCAGAGCCTCAATCTGGAAGATGCGTTCTCTATGGACGCATCGAAGGTCTGACCAAAGTCCTTAAATTTGGTAGACAAATCTTAGTGATGAGTCGAAGGGCAAACCAAAGCCCTAATTTGGTATTTCTTTATGATATAGCCTCAGGTGCTCATCCAGTTCCTGGTTGTCGGAAACCGAAATGGGTAGCATTTTCGGCTGCGAACAGCCGATCAAAGCTGTTAATTTGAGCCACGGGATGGGCTGGTGGCCAAAGCCAGCCCAATTGAGGCTGGCCCCCTTTAGTGGGAGTATCGTGGTGGCTGTGGTTTTAAAAATAGTTGTTTTCAACATAAAGTTGGGTGACAGCCGGATGCTGTAACCGTAATCAGCAGTAAGAGGCCTCGCCTCTTACCAAGGTGAATTAACATGCCCAACAGCATAAAATTCAATTTGGTACTTAAAAGAGTTTCTTTTAAGGGCGTTGGTGGACGCATTGTACTCCCCCGCTGTACTATGTGTCACATATGTGGCAAAAATGTGTACCGTGGTGGTAAACCCCTCCCGGGGTACACGCCACGTTAAACAAATCTAGAATTACTGTCCCTGTCTACTCGAGTTTGCTTCAGACAGTTCGCGCATCGCTTTAGTAGATTTTCAGCTAGAAGTTTATTGCCTGCAATGAAATACGCGCGCTTAGTGTGTTTAAATCGAGCATTTCGAGATAAGCGATCTGTTTAGTGCGCATGTGTTGGTGCGACGGTGACTTTTTACCGCTTATCGCTTCTGATTGGCCAGCCAATCAGAAACAAGAACGGACTAATAAGTGTAGCATACTTTGGTGAAGTTGCATTTAAAGTAGTATATACTTTGCGGTGCTAAGTAATTTGCTGACTATCTTATAGGAGCAAATTATTATTATGATGGAAACGGACGCGAGCAGCAGTGCTGCTAGTTCGTCCAGGTCGACACGTTCGGGTGGACGCAAGAGACGGGGTCGTAGATCGAGTGTCGCGAGCGAATGGTCGGGCTGCTACTGTCGATGCTGTCATGTTGCCGCCGCCTACGGACTCTCCGCCTAGGAAAGTCCGCACGAGAGCTGATAGCTCTGACAGCGATGTTTCGCTGGCCGCGATTGCTGCTGGAATCAGAACTGTCGCTGCCCCGCTGCTGCCCTTACTGCTGTCCTCGCTGCTGTTACAGCTGCTGCTGCTCCTGCTGCTGCCCGTGCTGCTGCCGGTGCTGCTGCCGGTGCTGCTGCCCCTGCTGCCGTCTCTGCTGCTGATCCTCTTGCTGAGGATGTGTTGCCGTCGACGTCTGCCGCCGTTGCAGCTGTTGTTGCCCGCTCTGGTGTCCCGAGCTCAGCTGGAGCTGACTCGGTGAGCTCGAGCTTGATGGTCCAACGTATGTTGGCCATTGAGAAAAAGCTCAGGAGAGCCGTCGTCGGCGTGACGGTGTGCCCGGCATCGTGGCACACAGCGTGCTGGATTTGTCGGCCAAGTACCAGGAGTTGGTGCTTGATATGTTTGGTAGGGTGAAGGAGTTGGAGACCCTGCTGAGGACTCGCAAGAAGCCCGTTAGTGCTGCCACTGCTGCCACTTTTGCCGTCCCCGCTGGAGACGTGGTCAGCAATCGTGACGAGCAACAACCCTGAGGAGACACCTCAGCAGGTCGCTGATCGTGTGCCCGCCCTTGGTGTACGCGTGCACGAGGTGCGTGAGCTGAAGCGTGGTGGTGCGATTATCCTCACGCCGTCGTCCAGTGAGTTGAAAAAAGTGGTGGCTAGTGCTTAGTTCAGGGAGCTTGGACTTTATGTTAAGCAGAACGCTGCGCTGAGGCCTAAAGTCCAAGTATTGGATGTGGACAGCAGCATCACCGCACAGCAGTTCATTGATGGACTATATAAAAACCACTTCATGGAACGCATGACAACTGCCGTCTTCGAGAAGTCGGTGAGGATTGCGTCGAAGCCATGGACAAACACCGTTGGACCCACGGTCACGCTACAGCTGGAGATGGAACAAAAGGTCCTGGATATCTTGGAGGAGTCGGAGAAGATATATGTGGATTGGTTCTCCTTCCGCTGGCGCATGCTAGTGTCGTAGCGTAGGTACGCTTGCCACAGGTGTGTCAGTTTTGACCACAGGGTGAAGGACTGTCGGATGAAGGAGCAGGTCTGCCGTCAATGCGGACAAAGCGGCCATAGTGCCTACAGGTGCAGTAATCCTGTGCGCTGCAGGAACTGCAGCTTTAAAGGGCTGCCGTGTGAGCATCGTATGCTCTCGAGGGTCTGCCCGATTTAAGTTGCAGTGCTTGCCAGGGTGGCGGCTAGACATTAAAAATGTTTAGTCTTAACCAGGCAAACTGTGGTCGTTGTCGAGCTGCGGTCATCGAGCTCGAAGTCAGAATGAGGAATTCTGGCGACAAGTTCGCATTGATCCAGGAGCCTTATGTGGACCGTGGAGGAAGGATCACTGGATTACCGGCAGGCATGCGAGTCATTTCCGACCGTCGCAATAAAGCTGCGATAGTCGTAGACGACCAGGAGGTCGTCAGCATGCCTGTCTCTTCGCTCATCACAGAGTTTGGCGTATGCGTGAGTGTGACCGGAAACTTCGGCTCGATTTTTCTCACCTCCGTGTATTGCCAATTTAACGCTGATTTGGAGCCGTACCTGCTGTACATGGATGCGGTGCTGCTGCTAGCCAGCCGCACGCCTGTCATCTATGGCCTTGATGCGAATGCAGTATCCAGTAAGCTTCCCGAGCGCTCTCGGGGCTACTTGAACAGGCAGTGGGGTGAACTGCTAGCAAATTGGGTTCAGGGAAGTCGAGCCGGTGTGCTTAATGTCCGCAGCAGTGTATTCACATTCGATAATCGGAGGGCAAGGAGTGACATCGATGTGACTATCGTCAGTGATTCAGCGTCTACGTGGGCTACGTATGACTGGACTGTAAGCGAATGAGATTTAAGTGACCACAACATCATTACTGTTGTGGTATCACTTGACCCGGCGAGCGCAGTTGTGAGCTTTGCTCCTGTGCCTTCGTGGAAACTCCAGAGTGCTGACTGGCGGCGTTTTGGTGATGCGTTGAAGACTACATCAATGGAGCTTCCCCTGGAGGAGTTTTACCGGATGGCATCGGATGATCAGGTGTCTGCACTCCGCTCACTCGTTCATCAAGTGAGCGACACTGTGTTTGGGCGTCAGCAACCGCGGGCCAGACGTCGTGAGGGTTGGTGGACTGCTGCCCTCACTGACGCACGCCGTGCGCTCAGGAGAGCCCGGCGAAGGCTGCACCATGCGCGCCGCACTCATAGTGTGAGTGCAAACCACCTCGCCTCGTGTATCAGGATCGCCCGAAAGAAATACGAGAGGGTGATGCTCAAGGTGAAAGAGGAACACTGGAGAAGATATGTTGGCGAGCACCAAGATGACCCCTGGGGGTCCATCCACAGGATATACCGAGGCCGCAAGACGTGTACCGATATCGGTTGCCTTCGCTGGAACAATCAGCCGGTCGTAACCTGGCACGACTATGCGAGCGTCCTGATCCGCAGCTGATGAGAGCCTTGCTGGACGAACGTTTATTGCGTGAGTGGCAGGTCTGGTTGGGTAACTGCGTACACGGCCGTGTGACGTATCGTCTTATCCCGGTCGTTAGCTTCGTTTTCAGCCGCCCCGACATCAAGTTCATGATGCTGGCCAGCTTCCTCATAACTGGCCATGGCTCGTTGAATGCATTTCTGCAGGCGCGTAGTCTAAGCGAGACTGCTGGATGCCTATGTGGCCATCCCCTGGAGGACTGGCAACACGTCCTATGTGCCTGTCCCTTTTGCGGATGTGCGTTACCTGGAAGGGCTTAGGATCCAGCAGGAGCCATCCGGTGACTGGAACGTGACGGAGACGGTGAGGACCCCGGAAAGCATGCAACTGCTTGAGGACTATGCCCGCACAGTCTTCAGCAGGCGGCGCGTGCTGCTGGACGATGGAGGACCAGGACCTGGTCAACCAGTACCAGACTGATGATAGTCAAAGGTGGCAGTAGCATTACTACGAAAGGTTTACCAATACCTTAAATTGGGAGATGATCACTTCGAAGTGAGTCGCAGGTCTTACCAAAGTTCCTTAAGTTTGGGAGATAGATCCTAGTGATAAATCGTAGAGCATACCAAAGCCTTAATATGGTAGACAAATCTTTGTGAGGAGTCGAAGGGCTTACCAAAGCCTTAATTTGGTAGACAAATCCTTGTGAGGTGTCGCAGGGCTCACCAGAGCCTTAATCTGGAAAATGTGCCCTATATGGACATGTCGAAGATCTGACCAAAGTCCTTATATTTGGGAGGCAAATCTTTGTGATGAGTCGAAGGGCAGACCAAAGCCTTAATTTAGTAGGTTTTCTCTTTATGAGATAGCCACAGGTGCTCACCCAATTCCTGGTTGTCGGAAACCGAAATGGGTAGCAGTTTCGGCTGCGAACAGCCGATCAAAGCTGTTAATTTGAACCACGGGATGGGCTGGTGGCCAAGGCCAGCCCAATTGAGGTTGGCCCCCTTTAGTGGGAGTATCGTGGTGGCTGTGGTTTTAGAAATAGTTGTTCCCCAATATAAAGTTGGGTGACAGCCGGATGCTGTACCCGTAGACAGCAGAGGTTATAATAGGCCTCGCCTCTTACCAAGGGGAATTAACATGCCCGACAGCATAAAATTCAATTTGGTATCTTAAAAGAGTTTATTTTAAGGGCGTTGGTGGACGCATTGTATTCACCCGATGTACTATGTGTCACATATGTGGCACAAATGTGTACCGTGGTTGTAAACCCCTCCCGGGGTACACGCCACGGTAAACAAATCAAAAATTACTGTCATTATCTACTCGTTGCTGACTATAACCATGAGACCGATAGTAAACAAGTACCGTGAGGGAAAAATGAAAATAACTCTTAATAGAGAGTTAAATAGTACGTGAAACTGCTTAGAAGTTAAGCCCGATGAACCTGAATATCCGTTATGGAAAATTCATCATTAGAATTGTAATATTTAAACAATATTATAATGATAGTGTGCATTATATGCACTTGTATGATTAACAATGCGAAAGATTCAGGATACCTTCGGGACCCGTCTTGAAACACGGACCAAGGAGTCTAACATATGTGCAAGTTATTGGGATATAAACCTAATAGCGTAATTAACTTTACTATTAATGGGATTAGTTTTTTTATTATTTATATTTGATTAACACAATCCCGGGGCGTTCTATATAGTTATGTATAATTATATTTATATTGTTTACGCATCTAACTAGAACGTACCTTGAGCATATATGCTGTGACCCGAAAGATGGTGAACTATACTTGATCAGGTTGAAGTCAGGGGAAACCCTGATGGTAGACCGAAACAGTTCTGACGTGCAAATCGATTATCAGAATTGAATATAGGGCCGAAAGACCAATCGAACCATCTAGTAGCTGGTTCCTTCCGAAGTTTGCCTCAGGAAAGCTGGTGCATTCAAAAATTATATAAAATAATCTTATCTGGTAAAGCGAATGATTAGAGGCCTTAAGGTCGAAATGATCTTAACCTATTCTCAAACTTTAAATGGGTAAGAACCTTAACTTTCTTGATATGAAGTTTAAGGTTATGATATAATGTGCATAGTGGGCCACTTTTGGTAAGCAGAACTGGCGCTGTGGGATGAACCAAACGTAATGTTACGGTGCCCAAATTAACAACTCATACAGAAACCATGAAAGGCGTTGGTTGCTTAAAACAGCAGGACGGTGATCATGAAAGTCGAAATCCGCTAAGGAGTGTGTAACAACTCACCAGCCGAAGCAACTAGCCCTTAAAATGGATGGCGCTTAAGTTGTATACCTATACATTACCGCTAAAGTAGATGATTTATGTTACTGGTAATATAAATTTTGGATCTTTAGTGAGTAGGAAGGTACAATGGTGTGCATAGAAGTGTTAAGCGTAAACCCGCATGGAGCCGCTATTGGTACAGATCGTGGTGGTAGTAGCAAATAATCAAATGAGACCTTGGAGGACTGAAGTGGAGAAGGGTTTCGTGTGAACAGTGGTTGATCACGTACCTAAATACCGATTTTTATACACTTGAATATTTTGAACGAAAGGGAATACGGTTCCGATTCCGTAACCTGTATGAGTATCCGTTTGTTATTAAATATGGGCCTCGCGTGTTCATCCTGTCGCTGCCCCGCTGCCCCTGCTGCTACCCTTACTGCTGTTACAACTGCTGCTGCTCCTGCTGCTGCTCAGGAGAGCCATCATCACTGACGGTTTGCCCGGCATCGTGGCACACAGCGTGCTGGATTTGTCGCCCAAGTACCAGGAGTTGGTGCTGGATATGTTTGGTAGGATGAAGGAGCTGGAGACCCTGCTGAGGACTCACCCGCAGCCCGTTGGTGCCGCCACTGCTGCCACTTTTGCCGTCCCCGCTGCTGCTCCGACTGCTGTACCCCAGACCCGCAAGGTTGCGGACACAAGTTCAGCAATCGTGACGAGCAACAACCTCGAGGAGACACCTCAGCAGGTCGCTGAACGTGTTCGCAGGAAAGTTGCGCCCGCCCTTGGTGTACGAGTGCACGAAGTGCGTGAGCTGAAGCGCGGTGGTGCGATTATCCGCACGCCGTCGTTCAGTGAGTTGAAAAAAGTGGTGGCTAGTGCCAAGTTCAGGGAGCTTGGACTTGATGTTAAGCAGAACGCTGCGCTGAGGCCTAAAGTCCAAGTATCGGATGTGGACAGCAGCATCGCCGCACAGCAGTTCATGGATGGACTATATAAAAACCACTTCGTGGAACGCATGACAAGTGCCGTCTTCGAAAAGTCGGTGAGGATAGCGTCGAAGCCATGGACGAGCGCCGTTGGACCCACGGTCACGGTACAGCTAGAGTTGGACCAAAAGGCCCTGGATATCTTGGAGGAGTCGGAGAAGATATATGTGGATTGGTTCTCCTTCCGCTGGCGCATGCTAGTGTCGACCTACGCTTGCCACAGGTGTATCAGTTTTGACCACAGGGTGAAGGACTGTCGGATGAAGGAGCAGGTCTGCCATCAATGCGGACAAAGCGGCCATAGTGCCTACAGGTGCAGTAATCCTGTGCGCTGCAGGAACTGCAGCTTTAAGGGGCTGCCGTGTGAGCATCGTATGCTCTCGTCGGTCTGCCCGATATAAGTTGCAGTGCTTGCCAGGGTGGCGGCTAGACATTAAAAATGTTTAGTCTTAACCAGGCAAACTGTGGTCGTTGTCGAGCTGCGGTCATCGAGCTCGGACTCAGAATGAGGAGTTCTGGCGACAAGTTCGCATTGAACCAGGAGCCTTTTGTGGACCGTGGAGAAAGGATCACCGGATTACCGGCAGGCATGCGAGCCTTTTCCGACCGTCGCAATAAAGCTGCGATAGTCGTAATCGACCAGGAGGTCATCTGCATGC
>JAWNON010000249.1:0-12635 GCA_035045945.1 Drosophila anceps | reverse complement strand
TGAGTCCATCGTCTTTTTGTCGAGCTGTTCCACCTTCTTTGCCATCGTGCAATGCTGTTTGGCCTGGTCACGTTGCGTCGTACTGGCTCATGCGTACTCCGCTCCACGGCTTCGGCGACCAAATCCTCCAGTGGTATCATACCGGCTATGACGAGCGCTGCGTCGTCAGAGACTGTTCTAAACGAACAGCTGACTCTGATTGCGCTCAGTCTGTAAGTGGCGCAAATACCTCTTCTATAGCTGGGAGTTGCCATCGCTCTTGCCCAGATTGGCGCTGCATAGAGGATGACGGACCTAATGACACTCAGGAGAAGGCGTCTTTGTTGTTTCGGTCCCCATGTGTTCTGCATAATTCTGGAGAGAGCTCTACAAGAATCCTCTGCCTTTTTATGCACATATTCAAGGTGCTCGCGAAAAGTCACTCTTGTGTCTATCATTATCGCCCTCTTTGACTCAATGGTGACGTTGCCAATCTTTATGTGTGCCGTTTCCACTGTTTTGTGACTGCTCACAAGGACAACCTCTGTTTTATGCTCCGCTAGTTCAAGTCCAGCTCTTGTCAGCCAGATTGCGACTGATACTTGCGCTGCGCATATCCTCTGTGTCTTTGAGCTCCTTTCGTATGGCGACGATGGCTACATCATCAGCAAAGCCAATGGAGTGCGTACCTGCTGGTACAAGCGCAGTACACCGTCGTACATAGAATTCCATAGAAGCCCCAACACCGATCCCTGGGGGACTCCAGCAGACACTGTGTGAGTTTGGAGACTCTCGCTCGTGTTATAGATGAGTATTCTTCATTTGAAATAACTCTTTATTGCCTCTTTTAAATATCTAGGGATATTATATTGACACAGCGCATCCAGTATCATATCCCAGCTGGCTGTGTTGAACGAATTTTTAACATCCAGAGTTGCTATGATGCAATACTGCTTAGTCCCATGTTTTATCAGGTCCCTTGGATGGCGGAAGTAACAAGGTCAACAACTTTACATAGTGCATCTGTTGTTGACCGGGACTTCCGGAATCCGTATTGATTTGGCGACAGGCCGCCGGTGCTAGCGATTGCAGTCTCTAGCCTAGAGTAGATTAATTTTTCAAATTGTGTGTGTGTGTGTGTGTTTTTTTTTTTATATTCGTTTTTATTACATTAAATTAATTTACAGAGTTTATATGCATAATTTAAGTGTAGCGCACAGTGCTTGCGGGACGGCCGTAAAGCATTGCTTCGCAAGCGCTTTGCGCTAACTTAAACGGGTTCAGCTCGTCTTCTGCTTCGTTCAATTCTGCGGAGCTCCACCATGACCGTGGCCGCGAAGGAGCTTATTAGCTTCCACGCTGCCTCCGATTCCAGCATGGTGTTGACTAGGTTGTCCGCTCTAATGGAGCGGCCCACTGCTTCCTCTAGGCATCGCCTGTCCTCGAGGAAACGTCCACACACGAAGAGGGCGTGGTTGGCGTCTTCCACCAGACCTTGTCCACACCAGGGGCATTCGTCAGTTTCGTCATGGCCAAATCGCTTCAGAAAGCTGCGGAAGCAGCCGTGTCCAGAGCCGTGTCAAGCTCAGGAATGAGCGTGTGAGTCCATCGTCTTTTTGTCGAGCTGTTCCACCTTCTTTGCCATCGTGCAATGCTGTTTGGCCTGGTCACGTTGCGTCGTACTGGCTCATGCGTACTCCGCTCCACGGCTTCGGCGACCAAATCCTCCAGTGGTATCATACCGGCTATGACGAGCGCTGCGTCGTCAGAGACTGTTCTAAACGAACAGCTGACTCTGATTGCGCTCAGTCTGTAAGTGGCGCAAATACCTCTTCTATAGCTGGGAGTTGCCATCGCTCTTGCCCAGATTGGCGCTGCATAGAGGATGACGGACCTAATGACACTCAGGAGAAGGCGTCTTTGTTGTTTCGGTCCCCATGTGTTCTGCATAATTCTGGAGAGAGCTCTACAAGAATCCTCTGCCTTTTTATGCACATATTCAAGGTGCTCGCGAAAAGTCACTCTTGTGTCTATCATTATCGCCCTCTTTGACTCAATGGTGACGTTGCCAATCTTTATGTGTGCCGTTTCCACTGTTTTGTGACTGCTCACAAGGACAACCTCTGTTTTATGCTCCGCTAGTTCAAGTCCAGCTCTTGTCAGCCAGATTGCGACTGATACTTGCGCTGCGCATATCCTCTGTGTCTTTGAGCTCCTTTCGTATGGCGACGATGGCTACATCATCAGCAAAGCCAATGGAGTGCGTACCTGCTGGTACAAGCGCAGTACACCGTCGTACATAGAATTCCATAGAAGCCCCAACACCGATCCCTGGGGGACTCCAGCAGACACTGTGTGAGTTTGGAGACTCTCGCTCGTGTTATAGATGAGTATTCTTCATTTGAAATAACTCTTTATTGCCTCTTTTAAATATCTAGGGATATTATATTGACACAGCGCATCCAGTATCATATCCCAGCTGGCTGTGTTGAACGAATTTTTAACATCCAGAGTTGCTATGATGCAATACTGCTTAGTCCCATGTTTTATCAGGTCCCTTGGATGGCGGAAGTAACAAGGTCAACAACTTTACATAGTGCATCTGTTGTTGACCGGGACTTCCGGAATCCGTATTGATTTGGCGACAGGCCGCCGGTGCTAGCGATTGCAGTCTCTAGCCTAGAGTAGATTAATTTTTCAAATTGTGTGTGTGTGTGTGTGTTTTTTTTTTTATATTCGTTTTTATTACATTAAATTAATTTACAGAGTTTATATGCATAATTTAAGTGTAGCGCACAGTGCTTGCGGGACGGCCGTAAAGCATTGCTTCGCAAGCGCTTTGCGCTAACTTAAACGGGTTCAGCTCGTCTTCTGCTTCGTTCAATTCTGCGGAGCTCCACCATGACCGTGGCCGCGAAGGAGCTTATTAGCTTCCACGCTGCCTCCGATTCCAGCATGGTGTTGACTAGGTTGTCCGCTCTAATGGAGCGGCCCACTGCTTCCTCTAGGCATCGCCTGTCCTCGAGGAAACGTCCACACACGAAGAGGGCGTGGTTGGCGTCTTCCACTAGACCTTGTCCACACCAGGGGCATTCGTCAGTTTCGTCATGGCCAAATCGCTTCAGAAAGCTGCGGAAGCAGCCGTGTCCAGAGCCGTGTCAAGCTCAGGAATGAGCGTGTGAGTCCATCGTCTTTTTGTCGAGCTGTTCCACCTTCTTTGCCATCGTGCAATGCTGTTTGGCCTGGTCACGTTGCGTCGTACTGGCTCATGCGTACTCCGCTCCACGGCTTCGGCGACCAAATCCTCCAGTGGTATCATACCGGCTATGACGAGCGCTGCGTCGTCAGAGACTGTTCTAAACGAACAGCTGACTCTGATTGCGCTCAGTCTGTAAGTGGCGCAAATACCTCTTCTATAGCTGGGAGTTGCCATCGCTCTTGCCCAGATTGGCGCTGCATAGAGGATGACGGACCTAATGACACTCAGGAGAAGGCGTCTTTGTTGTTTCGGTCCCCATGTGTTCTGCATAATTCTGGAGAGAGCTCTACAAGAATCCTCTGCCTTTTTATGCACATATTCAAGGTGCTCGCGAAAAGTCACTCTTGTGTCTATCATTATCGCCCTCTTTGACTCAATGGTGACGTTGCCAATCTTTATGTGTGCCGTTTCCACTGTTTTGTGACTGCTCACAAGGACAACCTCTGTTTTATGCTCCGCTAGTTCAAGTCCAGCTCTTGTCAGCCAGATTGCGACTGATACTTGCGCTGCGCATATCCTCTGTGTCTTTGAGCTCCTTTCGTATGGCGACGATGGCTACATCATCAGCAAAGCCAATGGAGTGCGTACCTGCTGGTACAAGCGCAGTACACCGTCGTACATAGAATTCCATAGAAGCCCCAACACCGATCCCTGGGGGACTCCAGCAGACACTGTGTGAGTTTGGAAACTCTCGCTCGTGTTATAGATGAGTATTCTTCATTTGAAATAACTCTTTATTGCCTCTTTTAAATATCTAGGGATATTATATTGACACAGCGCATCCAGTATCATATCCCAGCTGGCTGTGTTGAACGAATTTTTAACATCCAGAGTTGCTATGATGCAATACTGCTTAGTCCCATGTTTTATCAGGTCCCTTGGATGGCGGAAGTAACAAGGTCAACAACTTTACATAGTGCATCTGTTGTTGACCGGGACTTCCGGAATCCGTATTGATTTGGCGACAGGCCGCCGGTGCTAGCGATTGCAGTCTCTAGCCTAGAGTAGATTAATTTTTCAAATTGTGTGTGTGTGTGTGTTTTTTTTTTTTTATATTCGTTTTTATTACATTAAATTAATTTACAGAGTTTATATGCATAATTTAAGTGTAGCGCACAGTGCTTGCGGGACGGCCGTAAAGCATTGCTTCGCAAGCGCTTTGCGCTAACTTAAACGGGTTCAGCTCGTCTTCTGCTTCGTTCAATTCTGCGGAGCTCCACCATGACCGTGGCCGCGAAGGAGCTTATTAGCTTCCACGCTGCCTCCGATTCCAGCATGGTGTTGACTAGGTTGTCCGCTCTAATGGAGCGGCCCACTGCTTCCTCTAGGCATCGCCTGTCCTCGAGGAAACGTCCACACACGAAGAGGGCGTGGTTGGCGTCTTCCACTAGACCTTGTCCACACCAGGGGCATTCGTCAGTTTCGTCATGGCCAAATCGCTTCAGAAAGCTGCGGAAGCAGCCGTGTCCAGAGCCGTGTCAAGCTCAGGAATGAGCGTGTGAGTCCATCGTCTTTTTGTCGAGCTGTTCCACCTTCTTTGCCATCGTGCAATGCTGTTTGGCCTGGTCACGTTGCGTCGTACTGGCTCATGCGTACTCCGCTCCACGGCTTCGGCGACCAAATCCTCCAGTGGTATCATACCGGCTATGACGAGCGCTGCGTCGTCAGAGACTGTTCTAAACGAACAGCTGACTCTGATTGCGCTCAGTCTGTAAGTGGCGCAAATACCTCTTCTATAGCTGGGAGTTGCCATCGCTCTTGCCCAGATTGGCGCTGCATAGAGGATGACGGACCTAATGACACTCAGGAGAAGGCGTCTTTGTTGTTTCGGTCCCCATGTGTTCTGCATAATTCTGGAGAGAGCTCTACAAGAATCCTCTGCCTTTTTATGCACATATTCAAGGTGCTCGCGAAAAGTCACTCTTGTGTCTATCATTATCGCCCTCTTTGACTCAATGGTGACGTTGCCAATCTTTATGTGTGCCGTTTCCACTGTTTTGTGACTGCTCACAAGGACAACCTCTGTTTTATGCTCCGCTAGTTCAAGTCCAGCTCTTGTCAGCCAGATTGCGACTGATACTTGCGCTGCGCATATCCTCTGTGTCTTTGAGCTCCTTTCGTATGGCGACGATGGCTACATCATCAGCAAAGCCAATGGAGTGCGTACCTGCTGGTACAAGCGCAGTACACCGTCGTACATAGAATTCCATAGAAGCCCCAACACCGATCCCTGGGGGACTCCAGCAGACACTGTGTGAGTTTGGAGACTCTCGCTCGTGTTATAGATGAGTATTCTTCATTTGAAATAACTCTTTATTGCCTCTTTTAAATATCTAGGGATATTATATTGACACAGCGCATCCAGTATCATATCCCAGCTGGCTGTGTTGAACGAATTTTTAACATCCAGAGTTGCTATGATGCAATACTGCTTAGTCCCATGTTTTATCAGGTCCCTTGGATGGCGGAAGTAACAAGGTCAACAACTTTACATAGTGCATCTGTTGTTGACCGGGACTTCCGGAATCCGTATTGATTTGGCGACAGGCCGCCGGTGCTAGCGATTGCAGTCTCTAGCCTAGAGTAGATTAATTTTTCAAATTGTGTGTGTGTGTGTGTGTTTTTTTTTTTTATATTCGTTTTTATTACATTAAATTAATTTACAGAGTTTATATGCATAATTTAAGTGTAGCGCACAGTGCTTGCGGGACGGCCGTAAAGCATTGCTTCGCAAGCGCTTTGCGCTAACTTAAACGGGTTCAGCTCGTCTTCTGCTTCGTTCAATTCTGCGGAGCTCCACCATGACCGTGGCCGCGAAGGAGCTTATTAGCTTCCACGCTGCCTCCGATTCCAGCATGGTGTTGACTAGGTTGTCCGCTCTAATGGAGCGGCCCACTGCTTCCTCTAGGCATCGCCTGTCCTCGAGGAAACGTCCACACACGAAGAGGGCGTGGTTGGCGTCTTCCACTAGACCTTGTCCACACCAGGGGCATTCGTCAGTTTCGTCATGGCCAAATCGCTTCAGAAAGCTGCGGAAGCAGCCGTGTCCAGAGCCGTGTCAAGCTCAGGAATGAGCGTGTGAGTCCATCGTCTTTTTGTCGAGCTGTTCCACCTTCTTTGCCATCGTGCAATGCTGTTTGGCCTGGTCACGTTGCGTCGTACTGGCTCATGCGTACTCCGCTCCACGGCTTCGGCGACCAAATCCTCCAGTGGTATCATACCGGCTATGACGAGCGCTGCGTCGTCAGAGACTGTTCTAAACGAACAGCTGACTCTGATTGCGCTCAGTCTGTAAGTGGCGCAAATACCTCTTCTATAGCTGGGAGTTGCCATCGCTCTTGCCCAGATTGGCGCTGCATAGAGGATGACGGACCTAATGACACTCAGGAGAAGGCGTCTTTGTTGTTTCGGTCCCCATGTGTTCTGCATAATTCTGGAGAGAGCTCTACAAGAATCCTCTGCCTTTTTATGCACATATTCAAGGTGCTCGCGAAAAGTCACTCTTGTGTCTATCATTATCGCCCTCTTTGACTCAATGGTGACGTTGCCAATCTTTATGTGTGCCGTTTCCACTGTTTTGTGACTGCTCACAAGGACAACCTCTGTTTTATGCTCCGCTAGTTCAAGTCCAGCTCTTGTCAGCCAGATTGCGACTGATACTTGCGCTGCGCATATCCTCTGTGTCTTTGAGCTCCTTTCGTATGGCGACGATGGCTACATCATCAGCAAAGCCAATGGAGTGCGTACCTGCTGGTACAAGCGCAGTACACCGTCGTACATAGAATTCCATAGAAGCCCCAACACCGATCCCTGGGGGACTCCAGCAGACACTGTGTGAGTTTGGAGACTCTCGCTCGTGTTATAGATGAGTATTCTTCATTTGAAATAACTCTTTATTGCCTCTTTTAAATATCTAGGGATATTATATTGACACAGCGCATCCAGTATCATATCCCAGCTGGCTGTGTTGAACGAATTTTTAACATCCAGAGTTGCTATGATGCAATACTGCTTAGTCCCATGTTTTATCAGGTCCCTTGGATGGCGGAAGTAACAAGGTCAACAACTTTACATAGTGCATCTGTTGTTGACCGGGACTTCCGGAATCCGTATTGATTTGGCGACAGGCCGCCGGTGCTAGCGATTGCAGTCTCTAGCCTAGAGTAGATTAATTTTTCAAATTGTGTGTGTGTGTGTGTGTGTTTTTTTTTTATATTCGTTTTTATTACATTAAATTAATTTACAGAGTTTATATGCATAATTTAAGTGTAGCGCACAGTGCTTGCGGGACGGCCGTAAAGCATTGCTTCGCAAGCGCTTTGCGCTAACTTAAACGGGTTCAGCTCGTCTTCTGCTTCGTTCAATTCTGCGGAGCTCCACCATGACCGTGGCCGCGAAGGAGCTTATTAGCTTCCACGCTGCCTCCGATTCCAGCATGGTGTTGACTAGGTTGTCCGCTCTAATGGAGCGGCCCACTGCTTCCTCTAGGCATCGCCTGTCCTCGAGGAAACGTCCACACACGAAGAGGGCGTGGTTGGCGTCTTCCACTAGACCTTGTCCACACCAGGGGCATTCGTCAGTTTCGTCATGGCCAAATCGCTTCAGAAAGCTGCGGAAGCAGCCGTGTCCAGAGCCGTGTCAAGCTCAGGAATGAGCGTGTGAGTCCATCGTCTTTTTGTCGAGCTGTTCCACCTTCTTTGCCATCGTGCAATGCTGTTTGGCCTGGTCACGTTGCGTCGTACTGGCTCATGCGTACTCCGCTCCACGGCTTCGGCGACCAAATCCTCCAGTGGTATCATACCGGCTATGACGAGCGCTGCGTCGTCAGAGACTGTTCTAAACGAACAGCTGACTCTGATTGCGCTCAGTCTGTAAGTGGCGCAAATACCTCTTCTATAGCTGGGAGTTGCCATCGCTCTTGCCCAGATTGGCGCTGCATAGAGGATGACGGACCTAATGACACTCAGGAGAAGGCGTCTTTGTTGTTTCGGTCCCCATGTGTTCTGCATAATTCTGGAGAGAGCTCTACAAGAATCCTCTGCCTTTTTATGCACATATTCAAGGTGCTCGCGAAAAGTCACTCTTGTGTCTATCATTATCGCCCTCTTTGACTCAATGGTGACGTTGCCAATCTTTATGTGTGCCGTTTCCACTGTTTTGTGACTGCTCACAAGGACAACCTCTGTTTTATGCTCCGCTAGTTCAAGTCCAGCTCTTGTCAGCCAGATTGCGACTGATACTTGCGCTGCGCATATCCTCTGTGTCTTTGAGCTCCTTTCGTATGGCGACGATGGCTACATCATCAGCAAAGCCAATGGAGTGCGTACCTGCTGGTACAAGCGCAGTACACCGTCGTACATAGAATTCCATAGAAGCCCCAACACCGATCCCTGGGGGACTCCAGCAGACACTGTGTGAGTTTGGAGACTCTCGCTCGTGTTATAGATGAGTATTCTTCATTTGAAATAACTCTTTATTGCCTCTTTTAAATATCTAGGGATATTATATTGACACAGCGCATCCAGTATCATATCCCAGCTGGCTGTGTTGAACGAATTTTTAACATCCAGAGTTGCTATGATGCAATACTGCTTAGTCCCATGTTTTATCAGGTCCCTTGGATGGCGGAAGTAACAAGGTCAACAACTTTACATAGTGCATCTGTTGTTGACCGGGACTTCCGGAATCCGTATTGATTTGGCGACAGGCCGCCGGTGCTAGCGATTGCAGTCTCTAGCCTAGAGTAGATTAATTTTTCAAATTGTGTGTGTGTGTGTGTGTGTTTTTTTTTTATATTCGTTTTTATTACATTAAATTAATTTACAGAGTTTATATGCATAATTTAAGTGTAGCGCACAGTGCTTGCGGGACGGCCGTAAAGCATTGCTTCGCAAGCGCTTTGCGCTAACTTAAACGGGTTCAGCTCGTCTTCTGCTTCGTTCAATTCTGCGGAGCTCCACCATGACCGTGGCCGCGAAGGAGCTTATTAGCTTCCACGCTGCCTCCGATTCCAGCATGGTGTTGACTAGGTTGTCCGCTCTAATGGAGCGGCCCACTGCTTCCTCTAGGCATCGCCTGTCCTCGAGGAAACGTCCACACACGAAGAGGGCGTGGTTGGCGTCTTCCACTAGACCTTGTCCACACCAGGGGCATTCGTCAGTTTCGTCATGGCCAAATCGCTTCAGAAAGCTGCGGAAGCAGCCGTGTCCAGAGCCGTGTCAAGCTCAGGAATGAGCGTGTGAGTCCATCGTCTTTTTGTCGAGCTGTTCCACCTTCTTTGCCATCGTGCAATGCTGTTTGGCCTGGTCACGTTGCGTCGTACTGGCTCATGCGTACTCCGCTCCACGGCTTCGGCGACCAAATCCTCCAGTGGTATCATACCGGCTATGACGAGCGCTGCGTCGTCAGAGACTGTTCTAAACGAACAGCTGACTCTGATTGCGCTCAGTCTGTAAGTGGCGCAAATACCTCTTCTATAGCTGGGAGTTGCCATCGCTCTTGCCCAGATTGGCGCTGCATAGAGGATGACGGACCTAATGACACTCAGGAGAAGGCGTCTTTGTTGTTTCGGTCCCCATGTGTTCTGCATAATTCTGGAGAGAGCTCTACAAGAATCCTCTGCCTTTTTATGCACATATTCAAGGTGCTCGCGAAAAGTCACTCTTGTGTCTATCATTATCGCCCTCTTTGACTCAATGGTGACGTTGCCAATCTTTATGTGTGCCGTTTCCACTGTTTTGTGACTGCTCACAAGGACAACCTCTGTTTTATGCTCCGCTAGTTCAAGTCCAGCTCTTGTCAGCCAGATTGCGACTGATACTTGCGCTGCGCATATCCTCTGTGTCTTTGAGCTCCTTTCGTATGGCGACGATGGCTACATCATCAGCAAAGCCAATGGAGTGCGTACCTGCTGGTACAAGCGCAGTACACCGTCGTACATAGAATTCCATAGAAGCCCCAACACCGATCCCTGGGGGACTCCAGCAGACACTGTGTGAGTTTGGAGACTCTCGCTCGTGTTATAGATGAGTATTCTTCATTTGAAATAACTCTTTATTGCCTCTTTTAAATATCTAGGGATATTATATTGACACAGCGCATCCAGTATCATATCCCAGCTGGCTGTGTTGAACGAATTTTTAACATCCAGAGTTGCTATGATGCAATACTGCTTAGTCCCATGTTTTATCAGGTCCCTTGGATGGCGGAAGTAACAAGGTCAACAACTTTACATAGTGCATCTGTTGTTGACCGGGACTTCCGGAATCCGTATTGATTTGGCGACAGGCCGCCGGTGCTAGCGATTGCAGTCTCTAGCCTAGAGTAGATTAATTTTTCAAATTGTGTGTGTGTGTGTGTGTTTTTTTTTTTATATTCGTTTTTATTACATTAAATTAATTTACAGAGTTTATATGCATAATTTAAGTGTAGCGCACAGTGCTTGCGGGACGGCCGTAAAGCATTGCTTCGCAAGCGCTTTGCGCTAACTTAAACGGGTTCAGCTCGTCTTCTGCTTCGTTCAATTCTGCGGAGCTCCACCATGACCGTGGCCGCGAAGGAGCTTATTAGCTTCCACGCTGCCTCCGATTCCAGCATGGTGTTGACTAGGTTGTCCGCTCTAATGGAGCGGCCCACTGCTTCCTCTAGGCATCGCCTGTCCTCGAGGAAACGTCCACACACGAAGAGGGCGTGGTTGGCGTCTTCCACTAGACCTTGTCCACACCAGGGGCATTCGTCAGTTTCGTCATGGCCAAATCGCTTCAGAAAGCTGCGGAAGCAGCCGTGTCCAGAGCCGTGTCAAGCTCAGGAATGAGCGTGTGAGTCCATCGTCTTTTTGTCGAGCTGTTCCACCTTCTTTGCCATCGTGCAATGCTGTTTGGCCTGGTCACGTTGCGTCGTACTGGCTCATGCGTACTCCGCTCCACGGCTTCGGCGACCAAATCCTCCAGTGGTATCATACCGGCTATGACGAGCGCTGCGTCGTCAGAGACTGTTCTAAACGAACAGCTGACTCTGATTGCGCTCAGTCTGTAAGTGGCGCAAATACCTCTTCTATAGCTGGGAGTTGCCATCGCTCTTGCCCAGATTGGCGCTGCATAGAGGATGACGGACCTAATGACACTCAGGAGAAGGCGTCTTTGTTGTTTCGGTCCCCATGTGTTCTGCATAATTCTGGAGAGAGCTCTACAAGAATCCTCTGCCTTTTTATGCACATATTCAAGGTGCTCGCGAAAAGTCACTCTTGTGTCTATCATTATCGCCCTCTTTGACTCAATGGTGACGTTGCCAATCTTTATGTGTGCCGTTTCCACTGTTTTGTGACTGCTCACAAGGACAACCTCTGTTTTATGCTCCGCTAGTTCAAGTCCAGCTCTTGTCAGCCAGATTGCGACTGATACTTGCGCTGCGCATATCCTCTGTGTCTTTGAGCTCCTTTCGTATGGCGACGATGGCTACATCATCAGCAAAGCCAATGGAGTGCGTACCTGCTGGTACAAGCGCAGTACACCGTCGTACATAGAATTCCATAGAAGCCCCAACACCGATCCCTGGGGGACTCCAGCAGACACTGTGTGAGTTTGGAGACTCTCGCTCGTGTTATAGATGAGTATTCTTCATTTGAAATAACTCTTTATTGCCTCTTTTAAATATCTAGGGATATTATATTGACACAGCGCATCCAGTATCATATCCCAGCTGGCTGTGTTGAACGAATTTTTAACATCCAGAGTTGCTATGATGCAATACTGCTTAGTCCCATGTTTTATCAGGTCCCTTGGATGGCGGAAGTAACAAGGTCAACAACTTTACATAGTGCATCTGTTGTTGACCGGGACTTCCGGAATCCGTATTGATTTGGCGACAGGCCGCCGGTGCTAGCGATTGCAGTCTCTAGCCTAGAGTAGATTAATTTTTCAAATTGTGTGTGTGTGTGTGTGTTTTTTTTTTTTATATTCGTTTTTATTACATTAAATTAATTTACAGAGTTTATATGCATAATTTAAGTGTAGCGCACAGTGCTTGCGGGACGGCCGTAAAGCATTGCTTCGCAAGCGCTTTGCGCTAACTTAAACGGGTTCAGCTCGTCTTCTGCTTCGTTCAATTCTGCGGAGCTCCACCATGACCGTGGCCGCGAAGGAGCTTATTAGCTTCCACGCTGCCTCCGATTCCAGCATGGTGTTGACTAGGTTGTCCGCTCTAATGGAGCGGCCCACTGCTTCCTCTAGGCATCGCCTGTCCTCGAGGAAACGTCCACACACGAAGAGGGCGTGGTTGGCGTCTTCCACTAGACCTTGTCCACACCAGGGGCATTCGTCAGTTTCGTCATGGCCAAATCGCTTCAGAAAGCTGCGGAAGCAGCCGTGTCCAGAGCCGTGTCAAGCTCAGGAATGAGCGT
>JAWNON010000234.1:0-29032 GCA_035045945.1 Drosophila anceps | reverse complement strand
TTTGAATTATATTACAAATTATTGATTTGTGCACTAATAGCTGAATATCATTTAAAGATGAGCAGTTCCACATGAGCACACCCATTTTTACTGCTGTCATCGATGTGGATGTAAAATATGTAGTGGATATTAAATATATATATCAGGCTGTAATCAATATCACGTTTGATATTGCTTCATATAACATTTTCGTGCTCCCATTAACAGATTTTTGTCTTCCAATAATCTGATAAAACATACTCATATTATAATTTAAAATGGCGTCATTTAAATGGCTGCCAATTGCCGCGCAGCTAAAAATTATATGCAAATAAGCTGATTTGTTACTTAATTGCTAATTCATATATCTGGGAGTAGAAAAAGATGAGCAGTTCCACATGAGCACACCCATTTTTACTGTTGTCATCGATGTGGATATAAAATATGTAGTGGTTGTCTAAAATATATATATCAAACTGTAATAAATATCGCGTTTGATATTTGCTTCGCAAAACATTTTCGTGCTCCCATTAACAGAATTTTGTCTTCCAATAAGATAATTAGTCCAACTCTGAAATATAATTCAAAATGGCGTCATTTAAATGGCTGCCAATTGCCGCGCAGCTAAAAATTATATGCAAATAAGCTAATTTTGTTACTTAGTAGCTAATTCATATATCTGGGAGTAGAAAAAGATGAGCAGTTCCACATGAGCACATCCATTTTTACTGTTGTCATCGATGTGGATGTAAAATATGTAGTGGTTATTAAAAATATATATCAAACTGTAAAAAATATCACGTTTGATATTGCTTCGCATAGCATTTTCGTGCTCCCATTCTCTGAATTTTGTCTTCCAATAAGATGATTAGTCCAACTCTTTAATATAATTCAAAAAGGCGTCATTTAAATGGCTGCCAATTGCCGTACAGCTACAAAATTATATGCAAATAAGCTGATTTGTTACTTGGTAGTCTGATGCATATATCTCGGAGTAGAAAAAGATGAGCAGTTCCACATGAGCACACTCATTTTTACTGCTGTCATCGATGTGGATGTAAAATATGTAGTGGTTATTAAAATATATATATAAAACTGTAATAAATATCGCATTTAATGTTGCTTCGCATAACATTTTCGTGCTCCCATTAACAGAATTTTGTCTTCCAATAAAATAATTAGTCCAACTCTGAAATATAATTCAAAATGGCGTCATTTAAATGGCTGCCAATTGCCGCGCAGCTAAAAATTATATGCAAATAAGCTGATTTGTTTACTTAGTTAAAGCTAATTCATATATCTGGGAGTAGAAAAGATGAGACAGTTCCACATGAGCACACCCATTTTTACTGTTGTCATCGATGTGGAGGTAAAATATGTAGTGGTTATTAAATATATATATCAAACTGTAATAAATATCGCGTTTAATGTTGCTTCGCATAACATTTTCGTGCTCCCATTAACAGAATTTTTGTCTTCCAATAAAATAATTAGTCCAACTCTGTAATATAATTCAAAATGGCGTCATTTAAATGGCTGCCAATTGCCGCGCAGCTAAAAATTATATGCAAATAAGCTGATTTGTTTCTTAGTAGCTAATTCATATATCTGGGAGTAGAAAAAGATGAGCAGTTCCACATGAGCACACCCATTTTTACTGTTGTCATCGATGTGGATGTAAAATATGTAGTGGTTATTAAATATATATATCAAACTGTAATAAATATCACGTTTGATATTGCTTCGCATAACATTTTCGTGCTCCCATTAACAGGAATTTTGTCTTCCAATAAGATGATTAGTCCAACTCTGTAATATAATTCAAAATGGCGTCATTTAAATGGCTGCCAATTGCCGCGCAGCTAAAAATTATATGCAAATAAGCTGATTTGTTACTTAGTAGCTAATTCATATATCTGGGAGTAGAAAAAGATGAGCAGTTCCACATGAGCACACCCATTTTTACTGTTGTCATCGATGTGGATGTAAAATATGTAGTGGTTATTAAATATATATATCAAACTGTAATAAATATCACGTTTGATATTGCTTCGCATAACATTTTCGTGCTCCCATTAACAGAATTTTGTCTTCCAATAAGATGATTAGTCCAACTCTGTAATATAATTCAAAATGGCGTCATTTAAATGGCTGCCAATTGCCGCGCAGCTAAAAATTATATGCAAATAAGCTGATTTGTTACTTAGTAGCTAATTCATATATCTGGGAGTAGAAAAAGATGAGCAGTTCCACATGAGCACACCCATTTTTACTGTTGTCATCGATGTGGATGTAAAATATGTAGTGGTTATTAAATATATATATCAAACTGTAATAAATATCACGTTTGATATTGCTTCGCATAACATTTTCGTGCTCCCATTAACAGAATTTTGTCTTCCAATAAAATGATTAGTCCAACTCTGTAATATAATTCAAAATGGCGTCATTTAAATGGCTGCCAATTGCCGCGCAGCTAAAAATTATATGCAAATAAGCTGATTTGTTACTTAGTAGCTAATTCATATATCTGGGAGTAGAAAAAGATGAGCAGTTCCACATGAGCACACCCATTTTTACTGTTGTCATCGATGTGGATGTAAAATATGTAGTGGTTATTAAATATATATATCAAACTGTAATAAATATCACGTTTGATGTTGCTTCGCATAACATTTTCGTGCTCCCATTAACAGAATTTTGTCTTCCAATAAAATAATTAGTCCAACTCTGTAATATAATTCAAAATGGCGTCATTTAAATGGCTGCCAATTGCCGCGCAGCTAAAAATTATATGCAAATAAGCTGATTTGTTACTTAGTAGCTAATTCATATATCTGGGAGTAGAAAAGATGAGCAGTTCCACATGAGCACACCCATTTTTACTGTTGTCATCGATGTGGATGTAAAATATGTAGTGGTTATTAAATATATATATCAAACTGTAATAAATATCGCGTTTAATGTTGCTTCGCATAACATTTTCGTGCTCCAATTAACAGAATTTTGTCTTCCAATAAGATGATTAGTCCAACTCTGTAATATAATTCAAAATGGCGTCATTTAAATGGCTGCCAATTGCCGCGCAGCTAAAAATTATATGCAAATAAGCTGATTTGTTACTTAGTAGCTAATTCATATATCTGGGAGTAGAAAAAGATGAGCAGTTCCACATGAGCACACCCATTTTTACTGTTGTCATCGATGTGGATGTAAAATATGTAGTGGTTATTAAATATATATATCAAACTGTAATAAATATCACGTTTGATATTGCTTCGCATAACATTTTCGTGCTCCCATTAACAGAATTTTGTCTTCCAATAAGATGATTAGTCCAACTCTGTAATATAATTCAAAATGGCGTCATTTAAATGGCTGCCAATTGCCGCGCAGCTAAAAATTATATGCAAATAAGCTGATTTGTTACTTAGTAGCTAATTCATATATCTGGGAGTAGAAAAAGATGAGCAGTTCCACATGAGCACACCCATTTTTACTGTTGTCATCGATGTGGATGTAAAATATGTAGTGGTTATTAAATATATATATCAAACTGTAATAAATATCACGTTTGATATTGCTTCGCATAACATTTTCGTGCTCCCATTAACAGAATTTTGTCTTCCAATAAGATGATTAGTCCAACTCTGTAATATAATTCAAAATGGCGTCATTTAAATGGCTGCCAATTGCCGCGCAGCTAAAAATTATATGCAAATAAGCTGATTTGTTACTTAGTAGCTAATTCATATATCTGGGAGTAGAAAAAGATGAGCAGTTCCACATGAGCACACCCATTTTTACTGTTGTCATCGATGTGGATGTAAAATATGTAGTGGTTATTAAATATATATATCAAACTGTAATAAATATCACGTTTGATATTGCTTCGCATAACATTTTCGTGCTCCCATTAACAGAATTTTGTCTTCCAATAAGATGATTAGTCCAACTCTGTAATATAATTCAAAATGGCGTCATTTAAATGGCTGCCAATTGCCGCGCAGCTAAAAATTATATGCAAATAAGCTGATTTGTTACTTAGTAGCTAATTCATATATCTGGGAGTAGAAAAGATGAGCAGTTCCACATGAGCACACCCATTTTTACTGTTGTCATCGATGTGGATGTAAAATATGTAGTGGTTATTAAATATATATATCAAACTGTAATAAATATCACGTTTGATATTGCTTCGCATAACATTTTCGTGCTCCCATTAACAGAATTTTGTCTTCCAATAAGATGATTAGTCCAACTCTGTAATATAATTCAAAATGGCGTCATTTAAATGGCTGCCAATTGCCGCGCAGCTAAAAATTATATGCAAATAAGCTGATTTGTTACTTAGTAGCTAATTCATATATCTGGGAGTAGAAAAAGATGAGCAGTTCCACATGAGCACACCCATTTTTACTGTTGTCATCGATGTGGATGTAAAATATGTAGTGGTTATTAAATATATATATCAAACTGTAATAAATATCACGTTTAATATTGCTTCGCATAACATTTTCGTGCTCCCATTAACAGAATTTTGTCTTCCAATAAGATGATTAGTCCAACTCTGTAATATAATTCAAAATGGCGTCATTTAAATGGCTGCCAATTGCCGCGCAGCTAAAAATTATATGCAAATAAGCTGATTTGTTACTTAGTAGCTAATTCATATATCTGGGAGTAGAAAAAGATGAGCAGTTCCACATGAGCACACCCATTTTTACTGTTGTCATCGATGTGGATGTAAAATATGTAGTGGTTATTAAATATATATATCAAACTGTAATAAATATCGCGTTTGATATTGCTTCGCATAACATTTTCGTGCTCCCATTAACAGAATTTTGTCTTCCAATAAAATGATTAGTCCAACTCTGTAATATAATTCAAAATGGCGTCATTTAAATGGCTGCCAATTGCCGCGCAGCTAAAAATTATATGCAAATAAGCTGATTTGTTACTTAGTAGCTAATTCATATATCTGGGAGTAGAAAAAGATGAGCAGTTCCACATGAGCACACCCATTTTTACTGTTGTCATCGATGTGGATGTAAAATATGTAGTGGTTATTAAATATATATATCAAACTGTAATAAATATCACGTTTGATATTGCTTCGCATAACATTTTCGTGCTCCCATTAACAGAATTTTGTCTTCCAATAAAATGATTAGTCCAACTCTGTAATATAATTCAAAATGGCGTCATTTAAATGGCTGCCAATTGCCGCGCAGCTAAAAATTATATGCAAATAAGCTGATTTGTTACTTAGTAGCTAATTCATATATCTGGGAGTAGAAAAAGATGAGCAGTTCCACATGAGCACACCCATTTTTACTGTTGTCATCGATGTGGATGTAAAATATGTAGTGGTTATTAAATATATATATCAAACTGTAATAAATATCACGTTTGATATTGCTTCGCATAACATTTTCGTGCTCCCATTAACAGAATTTTGTCTTCCAATAAGATGATTAGTCCAACTCTGTAATATAATTCAAAATGGCGTCATTTAAATGGCTGCCAATTGCCGCGCAGCTAAAAATTATATGCAAATAAGCTGATTTGTTACTTAGTAGCTAATTCATATATCTGGGAGTAGAAAAAGATGAGCAGTTCCACATGAGCACACCCATTTTTACTGTTGTCATCGATGTGGATGTAAAATATGTAGTGGTTATTAAATATATATATCAAACTGTAATAAATATCACGTTTGATATTGCTTCGCATAACATTTTCGTGCTCCCATTAACAGAATTTTGTCTTCCAATAAGATGATTAGTCCAACTCTGTAATATAATTCAAAATGGCGTCATTTAAATGGCTGCCAATTGCCGCGCAGCTAAAAATTATATGCAAATAAGCTGATTTGTTACTTAGTAGCTAATTCATATATCTGGGAGTAGAAAAGATGAGCAGTTCCACATGAGCACACCCATTTTTACTGTTGTCATCGATGTGGATGTAAAATATGTAGTGGTTATTAAATATATATATCAAACTGTAATAAATATCACGTTTGATATTGCTTCGCATAACATTTTCGTGCTCCCATTAACAGAATTTTGTCTTCCAATAAGATGATTAGTCCAACTCTGTAATATAATTCAAAATGGCGTCATTTAAATGGCTGCCAATTGCCGCGCAGCTAAAAATTATATGCAAATAAGCTGATTTGTTACTTAGTAGCTAATTCATATATCTGGGAGTAGAAAAAGATGAGCAGTTCCACATGAGCACACCCATTTTTACTGTTGTCATCGATGTGGATGTAAAATATGTAGTGGTTATTAAATATATATATCAAACTGTAATAAATATCACGTTTGATATTGCTTCGCATAACATTTTCGTGCTCCCATTAACAGAATTTTGTCTTCCAATAAGATGATTAGTCCAACTCTGTAATATAATTCAAAATGGCGTCATTTAAATGGCTGCCAATTGCCGCGCAGCTAAAAATTATATGCAAATAAGCTGATTTGTTACTTAGTAGCTAATTCATATATCTGGGAGTAGAAAAAGATGAGCAGTTCCACATGAGCACACCCATTTTTACTGTTGTCATCGATGTGGATGTAAAATATGTAGTGGTTATTAAATATATATATCAAACTGTAATAAATATCGCGTTTAATGTTGCTTCGCATAACATTTTCGTGCTCCCATTAACAGAATTTTGTCTTCCAATAAGATGATTAGTCCAACTCTGTAATATAATTCAAAATGGCGTCATTTAAATGGCTGCCAATTGCCGCGCAGCTAAAAATTATATGCAAATAAGCTGATTTGTTACTTAGTAGCTAATTCATATATCTGGGAGTAGAAAAAGATGAGCAGTTCCACATGAGCACACCCATTTTTACTGTTGTCATCGATGTGGATGTAAAATATGTAGTGGTTATTAAATATATATATCAAACTGTAATAAATATCACGTTTGATATTGCTTCGCATAACATTTTCGTGCTCCCATTAACAGAATTTTGTCTTCCAATAAGATGATTAGTCCAACTCTGTAATATAATTCAAAATGGCGTCATTTAAATGGCTGCCAATTGCCGCGCAGCTAAAAATTATATGCAAATAAGCTGATTTGTTACTTAGTAGCTAATTCATATATCTGGGAGTAGAAAAAGATGAGCAGTTCCACATGAGCACACCCATTTTTACTGTTGTCATCGATGTGGATGTAAAATATGTAGTGGTTATTAAATATATATATCAAACTGTAATAAATATCACGTTTGATATTGCTTCGCATAACATTTTCGTGCTCCCATTAACAGAATTTTGTCTTCCAATAAGATGATTAGTCCAACTCTGTAATATAATTCAAAATGGCGTCATTTAAATGGCTGCCAATTGCCGCGCAGCTAAAAATTATATGCAAATAAGCTGATTTGTTACTTAGTAGCTAATTCATATATCTGGGAGTAGAAAAAGATGAGCAGTTCCACATGAGCACACCCATTTTTACTGTTGTCATCGATGTGGATGTAAAATATGTAGTGGTTATTAAATATATATATCAAACTGTAATAAATATCACGTTTGATATTGCTTCGCATAACATTTTCGTGCTCCCATTAACAGAATTTTGTCTTCCAATAAGATGATTAGTCCAACTCTGTAATATAATTCAAAATGGCGTCATTTAAATGGCTGCCAATTGCCGCGCAGCTAAAAATTATATGCAAATAAGCTGATTTGTTACTTAGTAGCTAATTCATATATCTGGGAGTAGAAAAAGATGAGCAGTTCCACATGAGCACACCCATTTTTACTGTTGTCATCGATGTGGATGTAAAATATGTAGTGGTTATTAAATATATATATCAAACTGTAATAAATATCACGTTTGATATTGCTTCGCATAACATTTTCGTGCTCCCATTAACAGAATTTTGTCTTCCAATAAGATGATTAGTCCAACTCTGTAATATAATTCAAAATGGCGTCATTTAAATGGCTGCCAATTGCCGCGCAGCTAAAAATTATATGCAAATAAGCTGATTTGTTACTTAGTAGCTAATTCATATATCTGGGAGTAGAAAAAGATGAGCAGTTCCACATGAGCACACCCATTTTTACTGTTGTCATCGATGTGGATGTAAAATATGTAGTGGTTATTAAATATATATATCAAACTGTAATAAATATCACGTTTGATATTGCTTCGCATAACATTTTCGTGCTCCCATTAACAGAATTTTGTCTTCCAATAAGATGATTAGTCCAACTCTGTAATATAATTCAAAATGGCGTCATTTAAATGGCTGCCAATTGCCGCGCAGCTAAAAATTATATGCAAATAAGCTGATTTGTTACTTAGTAGCTAATTCATATATCTGGGAGTAGAAAAAGATGAGCAGTTCCACATGAGCACACCCATTTTTACTGTTGTCATCGATGTGGATGTAAAATATGTAGTGGTTATTAAATATATATATCAAACTGTAATAAATATCACGTTTGATATTGCTTCGCATAACATTTTCGTGCTCCCATTAACAGAATTTTGTCTTCCAATAAGATGATTAGTCCAACTCTGTAATATAATTCAAAATGGCGTTATTTAAATGGCTGCCAATTGCCGCGCAGCTAAAAATTATATGCAAATAAGCTGATTTGTTACTTAGTAGCTAATTCATATATCTGGGAGTAGAAAAAGATGAGCAGTTCCACTGAGCACACCCATTTTTACTGTTGTCATCGATGTGGATGTAAAATATGTAGTGGTTATTAAATATATATATCAAACTGTAATAAATATCACGTTTGATATTGCTTCGCATAACATTTTCGTGCTCCCATTAACAGAATTTTGTCTTCCAATAAGATGATTAGTCCAACTCTGTAATATAATTCAAAATGGCGTCATTTAAATGGCTGCCAATTGCCGCGCAGCTAAAAATTATATGCAAATAAGCTGATTTGTTACTTAGTAGCTAATTCATATATCTGGGAGTAGAAAAAGATGAGCAGTTCCACATGAGCACACCCATTTTTACTGTTGTCATCGATGTGGATGTAAAATATGTAGTGGTTATTAAATATATATATCAAACTGTAATAAATATCACGTTTGATATTGCTTCGCATAACATTTTCGTGCTCCCATTAACAGAATTTTGTCTTCCAATAAGATGATTAGTCCAACTCTGTAATATAATTCAAAATGGCGTCATTTAAATGGCTGCCAATTGCCGCGCAGCTAAAAATTATATGCAAATAAGCTGATTTGTTACTTAGTAGCTAATTCATATATCTGGGAGTAGAAAAAGATGAGCAGTTCCACATGAGCACACCCATTTTTACTGTTGTCATCGATGTGGATGTAAAATATGTAGTGGTTATTAAATATATATATCAAACTGTAATAAATATCACGTTTGATATTGCTTCGCATAACATTTTCGTGCTCCCATTAACAGAATTTTGTCTTCCAATAAGATGATTAGTCCAACTCTGTAATATAATTCAAAATGGCGTCATTTAAATGGCTGCCAATTGCCGCGCAGCTAAAAATTATATGCAAATAAGCTGATTTGTTACTTAGTAGCTAATTCATATATCTGGGAGTAGAAAAAGATGAGCAGTTCCACATGAGCACACCCATTTTTACTGTTGTCATCGATGTGGATGTAAAATATGTAGTGGTTATTAAATATATATATCAAACTGTAATAAATATCACGTTTGATATTGCTTCGCATAACATTTTCGTGCTCCCATTAACAGAATTTTGTCTTCCAATAAGATGATTAGTCCAACTCTGTAATATAATTCAAAATGGCGTCATTTAAATGGCTGCCAATTGCCGCGCAGCTAAAAATTATATGCAAATAAGCTGATTTGTTACTTAGTAGCTAATTCATATATCTGGGAGTAGAAAAAGATGAGCAGTTCCACATGAGCACACCCATTTTTACTGTTGTCATCGATGTGGATGTAAAATATGTAGTGGTTATTAAATATATATATCAAACTGTAATAAATATCACGTTTGATATTGCTTCGCATAACATTTTCGTGCTCCCATTAACAGAATTTTGTCTTCCAATAAGATGATTAGTCCAACTCTGTAATATAATTCAAAATGGCGTCATTTAAATGGCTGCCAATTGCCGCGCAGCTAAAAATTATATGCAAATAAGCTGATTTGTTACTTAGTAGCTAATTCATATATCTGGGAGTAGAAAAAGATGAGCAGTTCCACATGAGCACACCCATTTTTACTGTTGTCATCGATGTGGATGTAAAATATGTAGTGGTTATTAAATATATATATCAAACTGTAATAAATATCACGTTTGATATTGCTTCGCATAACATTTTCGTGCTCCCATTAACAGAATTTTGTCTTCCAATAAGATGATTAGTCCAACTCTGTAATATAATTCAAAATGGCGTCATTTAAATGGCTGCCAATTGCCGCGCAGCTAAAAATTATATGCAAATAAGCTGATTTGTTACTTAGTAGCTAATTCATATATCTGGGAGTAGAAAAAGATGAGCAGTTCCACATGAGCACACCCATTTTTACTGTTGTCATCGATGTGGATGTAAAATATGTAGTGGTTATTAAATATATATATCAAACTGTAATAAATATCACGTTTGATATTGCTTCGCATAACATTTTCGTGCTCCCATTAACAGAATTTTGTCTTCCAATAAGATGATTAGTCCAACTCTGTAATATAATTCAAAATGGCGTCATTTAAATGGCTGCCAATTGCCGCGCAGCTAAAAATTATATGCAAATAAGCTGATTTGTTACTTAGTAGCTAATTCATATATCTGGGAGTAGAAAAAGATGAGCAGTTCCACATGAGCACACCCATTTTTACTGTTGTCATCGATGTGGATGTAAAATATGTAGTGGTTATTAAATATATATATCAAACTGTAATAAATATCACGTTTGATATTGCTTCGCATAACATTTTCGTGCTCCCATTAACAGAATTTTGTCTTCCAATAAGATGATTAGTCCAACTCTGTAATATAATTCAAAATGGCGTCATTTAAATGGCTGCCAATTGCCGCGCAGCTAAAAATTATATGCAAATAAGCTGATTTGTTACTTAGTAGCTAATTCATATATCTGGGAGTAGAAAAAGATGAGCAGTTCCACATGAGCACACCCATTTTTACTGTTGTCATCGATGTGGATGTAAAATATGTAGTGGTTATTAAATATATATATCAAACTGTAATAAATATCACGTTTGATATTGCTTCGCATAACATTTTCGTGCTCCCATTAACAGAATTTTGTCTTCCAATAAGATGATTAGTCCAACTCTGTAATATAATTCAAAATGGCGTCATTTAAATGGCTGCCAATTGCCGCGCAGCTAAAAATTATATGCAAATAAGCTGATTTGTTACTTAGTAGCTAATTCATATATCTGGGAGTAGAAAAAGATGAGCAGTTCCACATGAGCACACCCATTTTTACTGTTGTCATCGATGTGGATGTAAAATATGTAGTGGTTATTAAATATATATATCAAACTGTAATAAATATCACGTTTGATATTGCTTCGCATAACATTTTCGTGCTCCCATTAACAGAATTTTGTCTTCCAATAAGATGATTAGTCCAACTCTGTAATATAATTCAAAATGGCGTCATTTAAATGGCTGCCAATTGCCGCGCAGCTAAAAATTATATGCAAATAAGCTGATTTGTTACTTAGTAGCTAATTCATATATCTGGGAGTAGAAAAAGATGAGCAGTTCCACATGAGCACACCCATTTTTACTGTTGTCATCGATGTGGATGTAAAATATGTAGTGGTTATTAAATATATATATCAAACTGTAATAAATATCACGTTTGATATTGCTTCGCATAACATTTTCGTGCTCCCATTAACAGAATTTTGTCTTCCAATAAGATGATTAGTCCAACTCTGTAATATAATTCAAAATGGCGTCATTTAAATGGCTGCCAATTGCCGCGCAGCTAAAAATTATATGCAAATAAGCTGATTTGTTACTTAGTAGCTAATTCATATATCTGGGAGTAGAAAAAGATGAGCAGTTCCACATGAGCACACCCATTTTTACTGTTGTCATCGATGTGGATGTAAAATATGTAGTGGTTATTAAATATATATATCAAACTGTAATAAATATCACGTTTGATATTGCTTCGCATAACATTTTCGTGCTCCCATTAACAGAATTTTGTCTTCCAATAAGATGATTAGTCCAACTCTGTAATATAATTCAAAATGGCGTCATTTAAATGGCTGCCAATTGCCGCGCAGCTAAAAATTATATGCAAATAAGCTGATTTGTTACTTAGTAGCTAATTCATATATCTGGGAGTAGAAAAAGATGAGCAGTTCCACATGAGCACACCCATTTTTACTGTTGTCATCGATGTGGATGTAAAATATGTAGTGGTTATTAAATATATATATCAAACTGTAATAAATATCACGTTTGATATTGCTTCGCATAACATTTTCGTGCTCCCATTAACAGAATTTTGTCTTCCAATAAGATGATTAGTCCAACTCTGTAATATAATTCAAAATGGCGTCATTTAAATGGCTGCCAATTGCCGCGCAGCTAAAAATTATATGCAAATAAGCTGATTTGTTACTTAGTAGCTAATTCATATATCTGGGAGTAGAAAAAGATGAGCAGTTCCACATGAGCACACCCATTTTTACTGTTGTCATCGATGTGGATGTAAAATATGTAGTGGTTATTAAATATATATATCAAACTGTAATAAATATCACGTTTGATATTGCTTCGCATAACATTTTCGTGCTCCCATTAACAGAATTTTGTCTTCCAATAAGATGATTAGTCCAACTCTGTAATATAATTCAAAATGGCGTCATTTAAATGGCTGCCAATTGCCGCGCAGCTAAAAATTATATGCAAATAAGCTGATTTGTTACTTAGTAGCTAATTCATATATCTGGGAGTAGAAAAAGATGAGCAGTTCCACATGAGCACACCCATTTTTACTGTTGTCATCGATGTGGATGTAAAATATGTAGTGGTTATTAAATATATATATCAAACTGTAATAAATATCACGTTTGATATTGCTTCGCATAACATTTTCGTGCTCCCATTAACAGAATTTTGTCTTCCAATAAGATGATTAGTCCAACTCTGTAATATAATTCAAAATGGCGTCATTTAAATGGCTGCCAATTGCCGCGCAGCTAAAAATTATATGCAAATAAGCTGATTTGTTACTTAGTAGCTAATTCATATATCTGGGAGTAGAAAAAGATGAGCAGTTCCACATGAGCACACCCATTTTTACTGTTGTCATCGATGTGGATGTAAAATATGTAGTGGTTATTAAATATATATATCAAACTGTAATAAATATCACGTTTGATATTGCTTCGCATAACATTTTCGTGCTCCCATTAACAGAATTTTGTCTTCCAATAAGATGATTAGTCCAACTCTGTAATATAATTCAAAATGGCGTCATTTAAATGGCTGCCAATTGCCGCGCAGCTAAAAATTATATGCAAATAAGCTGATTTGTTACTTAGTAGCTAATTCATATATCTGGGAGTAGAAAAAGATGAGCAGTTCCACATGAGCACACCCATTTTTACTGTTGTCATCGATGTGGATGTAAAATATGTAGTGGTTATTAAATATATATATCAAACTGTAATAAATATCACGTTTGATATTGCTTCGCATAACATTTTCGTGCTCCCATTAACAGAATTTTGTCTTCCAATAAGATGATTAGTCCAACTCTGTAATATAATTCAAAATGGCGTCATTTAAATGGCTGCCAATTGCCGCGCAGCTAAAAATTATATGCAAATAAGCTGATTTGTTACTTAGTAGCTAATTCATATATCTGGGAGTAGAAAAAGATGAGCAGTTCCACATGAGCACACCCATTTTTACTGTTGTCATCGATGTGGATGTAAAATATGTAGTGGTTATTAAATATATATATCAAACTGTAATAAATATCACGTTTGATATTGCTTCGCATAACATTTTCGTGCTCCCATTAACAGAATTTTGTCTTCCAATAAGATGATTAGTCCAACTCTGTAATATAATTCAAAATGGCGTCATTTAAATGGCTGCCAATTGCCGCGCAGCTAAAAATTATATGCAAATAAGCTGATTTGTTACTTAGTAGCTAATTCATATATCTGGGAGTAGAAAAAGATGAGCAGTTCCACATGAGCACACCCATTTTTACTGTTGTCATCGATGTGGATGTAAAATATGTAGTGGTTATTAAATATATATATCAAACTGTAATAAATATCACGTTTGATATTGCTTCGCATAACATTTTCGTGCTCCCATTAACAGAATTTTGTCTTCCAATAAGATGATTAGTCCAACTCTGTAATATAATTCAAAATGGCGTCATTTAAATGGCTGCCAATTGCCGCGCAGCTAAAAATTATATGCAAATAAGCTGATTTGTTACTTAGTAGCTAATTCATATATCTGGGAGTAGAAAAAGATGAGCAGTTCCACATGAGCACACCCATTTTTACTGTTGTCATCGATGTGGATGTAAAATATGTAGTGGTTATTAAATATATATATCAAACTGTAATAAATATCACGTTTGATATTGCTTCGCATAACATTTTCGTGCTCCCATTAACAGAATTTTGTCTTCCAATAAGATGATTAGTCCAACTCTGTAATATAATTCAAAATGGCGTCATTTAAATGGCTGCCAATTGCCGCGCAGCTAAAAATTATATGCAAATAAGCTGATTTGTTACTTAGTAGCTAATTCATATATCTGGGAGTAGAAAAAGATGAGCAGTTCCACATGAGCACACCCATTTTTACTGTTGTCATCGATGTGGATGTAAAATATGTAGTGGTTATTAAATATATATATCAAACTGTAATAAATATCACGTTTGATATTGCTTCGCATAACATTTTCGTGCTCCCATTAACAGAATTTTGTCTTCCAATAAGATGATTAGTCCAACTCTGTAATATAATTCAAAATGGCGTCATTTAAATGGCTGCCAATTGCCGCGCAGCTAAAAATTATATGCAAATAAGCTGATTTGTTACTTAGTAGCTAATTCATATATCTGGGAGTAGAAAAAGATGAGCAGTTCCACATGAGCACACCCATTTTTACTGTTGTCATCGATGTGGATGTAAAATATGTAGTGGTTATTAAATATATATATCAAACTGTAATAAATATCACGTTTGATATTGCTTCGCATAACATTTTCGTGCTCCCATTAACAGAATTTTGTCTTCCAATAAGATGATTAGTCCAACTCTGTAATATAATTCAAAATGGCGTCATTTAAATGGCTGCCAATTGCCGCGCAGCTAAAAATTATATGCAAATAAGCTGATTTGTTACTTAGTAGCTAATTCATATATCTGGGAGTAGAAAAAGATGAGCAGTTCCACATGAGCACACCCATTTTTACTGTTGTCATCGATGTGGATGTAAAATATGTAGTGGTTATTAAATATATATATCAAACTGTAATAAATATCACGTTTGATATTGCTTCGCATAACATTTTCGTGCTCCCATTAACAGAATTTTGTCTTCCAATAAGATGATTAGTCCAACTCTGTAATATAATTCAAAATGGCGTCATTTAAATGGCTGCCAATTGCCGCGCAGCTAAAAATTATATGCAAATAAGCTGATTTGTTACTTAGTAGCTAATTCATATATCTGGGAGTAGAAAAAGATGAGCAGTTCCACATGAGCACACCCATTTTTACTGTTGTCATCGATGTGGATGTAAAATATGTAGTGGTTATTAAATATATATATCAAACTGTAATAAATATCACGTTTGATATTGCTTCGCATAACATTTTCGTGCTCCCATTAACAGAATTTTGTCTTCCAATAAGATGATTAGTCCAACTCTGTAATATAATTCAAAATGGCGTCATTTAAATGGCTGCCAATTGCCGCGCAGCTAAAAATTATATGCAAATAAGCTGATTTGTTACTTAGTAGCTAATTCATATATCTGGGAGTAGAAAAAGATGAGCAGTTCCACATGAGCACACCCATTTTTACTGTTGTCATCGATGTGGATGTAAAATATGTAGTGGTTATTAAATATATATATCAAACTGTAATAAATATCACGTTTGATATTGCTTCGCATAACATTTTCGTGCTCCCATTAACAGAATTTTGTCTTCCAATAAGATGATTAGTCCAACTCTGTAATATAATTCAAAATGGCGTCATTTAAATGGCTGCCAATTGCCGCGCAGCTAAAAATTATATGCAAATAAGCTGATTTGTTACTTAGTAGCTAATTCATATATCTGGGAGTAGAAAAAGATGAGCAGTTCCACATGAGCACACCCATTTTTACTGTTGTCATCGATGTGGATGTAAAATATGTAGTGGTTATTAAATATATATATCAAACTGTAATAAATATCACGTTTGATATTGCTTCGCATAACATTTTCGTGCTCCCATTAACAGAATTTTGTCTTCCAATAAGATGATTAGTCCAACTCTGTAATATAATTCAAAATGGCGTCATTTAAATGGCTGCCAATTGCCGCGCAGCTAAAAATTATATGCAAATAAGCTGATTTGTTACTTAGTAGCTAATTCATATATCTGGGAGTAGAAAAAGATGAGCAGTTCCACATGAGCACACCCATTTTTACTGTTGTCATCGATGTGGATGTAAAATATGTAGTGGTTATTAAATATATATATCAAACTGTAATAAATATCACGTTTGATATTGCTTCGCATAACATTTTCGTGCTCCCATTAACAGAATTTTGTCTTCCAATAAGATGATTAGTCCAACTCTGTAATATAATTCAAAATGGCGTCATTTAAATGGCTGCCAATTGCCGCGCAGCTAAAAATTATATGCAAATAAGCTGATTTGTTACTTAGTAGCTAATTCATATATCTGGGAGTAGAAAAAGATGAGCAGTTCCACATGAGCACACCCATTTTTACTGTTGTCATCGATGTGGATGTAAAATATGTAGTGGTTATTAAATATATATATCAAACTGTAATAAATATCACGTTTGATATTGCTTCGCATAACATTTTCGTGCTCCCATTAACAGAATTTTGTCTTCCAATAAGATGATTAGTCCAACTCTGTAATATAATTCAAAATGGCGTCATTTAAATGGCTGCCAATTGCCGCGCAGCTAAAAATTATATGCAAATAAGCTGATTTGTTACTTAGTAGCTAATTCATATATCTGGGAGTAGAAAAAGATGAGCAGTTCCACATGAGCACACCCATTTTTACTGTTGTCATCGATGTGGATGTAAAATATGTAGTGGTTATTAAATATATATATCAAACTGTAATAAATATCACGTTTGATATTGCTTCGCATAACATTTTCGTGCTCCCATTAACAGAATTTTGTCTTCCAATAAGATGATTAGTCCAACTCTGTAATATAATTCAAAATGGCGTCATTTAAATGGCTGCCAATTGCCGCGCAGCTAAAAATTATATGCAAATAAGCTGATTTGTTACTTAGTAGCTAATTCATATATCTGGGAGTAGAAAAAGATGAGCAGTTCCACATGAGCACACCCATTTTTACTGTTGTCATCGATGTGGATGTAAAATATGTAGTGGTTATTAAATATATATATCAAACTGTAATAAATATCACGTTTGATATTGCTTCGCATAACATTTTCGTGCTCCCATTAACAGAATTTTGTCTTCCAATAAGATGATTAGTCCAACTCTGTAATATAATTCAAAATGGCGTCATTTAAATGGCTGCCAATTGCCGCGCAGCTAAAAAATTATATGCAAATAAGCTGATTTGTTACTTAGTAGCTAATTCATATATCTGGGAGTAGAAAAAGATGAGCAGTTCCACATGAGCACACCCATTTTTACTGTTGTCATCGATGTGGATGTAAAATATGTAGTGGTTATTAAATATATATATCAAACTGTAATAAATATCACGTTTGATATTGCTTCGCATAACATTTTCGTGCTCCCATTAACAGAATTTTGTCTTCCAATAAGATGATTAGTCCAACTCTGTAATATAATTCAAAATGGCGTCATTTAAATGGCTGCCAATTGCCGCGCAGCTAAAAATTATATGCAAATAAGCTGATTTGTTACTTAGTAGCTAATTCATATATCTGGGAGTAGAAAAAGATGAGCAGTTCCACATGAGCACACCCATTTTTACTGTTGTCATCGATGTAGATGTAAAATATGTAGTGGTTATTAAATATATATATCAAACTGTAATAAATATCAAGTTTGATATTACTTCGCACTAACATTTTCATGGCTCCCATTAACAGAATTTTGTCTTCCAATAAGATGATTAGTCCAACTCTGTAATATAATTCAAAATGGCGTCATTCCAAATGGACTGCCAATTGCCGCGCAGCTAAAAATTATATGCAAATAAGCTGATTTGTTACTTAGTAGCTAATTCATATATCTGGGAGTGGAAAAAGATGAGCAGTTCCACATGAGCACACCCATTTTTACTATTTGTCATCGATGTGGATGTAAAATATGTAGTGGTTATTAAATATATATATCAAACTGTAATAAATATCACGTTTGATATTGCTTCGCATAACATTTTCGTGCTCCAATTAACAGAATTTTGTCTTCCAATAAGATGATTAGTCCAACTCTGTAATATAATTCAAAATAGCGTCATTTAAATGGCTGCCAATTGCCGCGCAGCTAAAAATTATATGCAAATAAGCTGATTTGTTACTTAGTAGCTAATTCATATATCTGGGAGTAGAAAAATAAGAGCAGTTCCACATAAGCACACCCATTTTTACTGTTGTCATCGATGTAGATGTAAAATATGTAGTGGTTATTAAATATATATATCAAACTGTAATCTAAATATCACGTTTGATATTGCTTCGCATAACATTTTCGTGCTCCCATTAACAGAATTTTGTTTTCCAATATAGATGATTAGTCCAACTCTGTAATATAATTCAAAATGGAAAAATGTTAATCGCTTTCGACCTTTGTATTACAACTAAAATTTATATGCAAATAAGCTGATTTGATACTTAGTAGCTAATTCATATATCTGGGAGTAGAAAAAGATGAGCAGTTCCATAAGGCTTTACCATTTTTACTGTTGTCATCGATCATGGATGGAAAAGGTGTAGTGCTTATTAATCTTATATATCAAACTGTAATAAATATCACGTTTGATATAGCTTCCCCTAACATTTTCGTGCTCCCATTAACAGAATTTTGTCTTCCGTAAGATTATTAGTCCAACTCTGTAATATAATTCAAAATGGCGTCTTTTAAATGAAGCAAAAAATTGCAGCTGCAGCTAAATCTTATATACCAAATAAGCCAATTTATTTTTGTAGTAGCTAATTCATATATCTGGGAGTAGAAAAAGATGAGCAGTTCCACATGAGTACACCCATTTTTACTGTTGTCATCTGATGTGGATGTAAAATATGTAGTGGTGTATTAAATATATATATGGAAAAGCTGTAATAAATAATACGTTTGATAATGCTTCTCATATGTATTTTCGTGCTCTGATTAACAGAAAAAAGTATTTCAATATTTAGATGGAATTACCGATCAACTAAGTAATATAATTCAAAATGGCGTCATTTAAATGGCTGCCAATTGCCGCGCAGCTAAAAATTATATGCAAATAAGCTGATTTGTAACTTAGTAGCTAATTCATATATCAGGGAGTAGAAAAAGATGAGCAGTTCCAAATGAGTACACCCATTTTTAATGTTGTCATCGATGTGGATGTAAAATATGTAGTGGTTATTAAAAATATATATCAAACTGTAATAGATATCACGTTTGGTATTGCTTCATATAACATTTTCGTGATAAAACCAACATAATTTTTGTATTTCCAATAAGATGATTAAGTCCAACTCCTGTAATGTATTTCAAAATGGCGTCATTTAAATGAATACCGGACCGCAGCGCAGCTAAAAATAATATCACAAATTATTTGAATTTGTTACTTAGTAGCTAATTCATATATCTGGGAGTAGAAAAAGATGAGCAGTTCCACATGAGCACACCCATTTTTACTGTTGTCATCGATGTAGTCATAAAATATAAACTGATGATTTATTAAATATATATATCAAACTGTAATAAGTATCTTGTTTGATATTGCTTCATATAACATTTTCGTGCTCCCATTAACAGAATTTTGTCTTTAAATAAGATGATTAGTCCAACTCTGTAATGTAATTCGAAATGGCGTCATTAAATGGCTGCACCAATTGCCGCACTTGCTAAAAAATTATATGCAAATAAGCTGATTTATTTATAAGTAGATAATTCATATATCTGAGAATAGAAAAAGATGAGCAGTTCCACATGAAAACACCAATTTTTACTGTTGTGTATCGATGTGGATGTAAAATATGTAGTGGTTATTAAATATATATATATCAAACTGTAATAAATATCACGTTTGATATTGCTTAACCTAACATTTTCGTAATTTAATCGTAACAGGTGCACAATCAAGTTTTCCAATGAATGGTCATTCCAACTCTGTAATATAATTCAAAATGGCGTCATTTAAATGGCTGATAATTGCCATACAACTAAAATTATATGCAAATAAGCTGATTTATTTTTTTCCAATAGCTAATTCATATATCTGGGAGTAGAAAAAGATAGAGCAGTTCGACATGAAAACACCCATCCCCACACTTGTCATCGATGTGGATGTAAAATATGTAGTGGTTATTAAATCATATATAATAAACTGTAATAAATATCACGTTTGATATTGCTTCGCATAACATTTTCGTGCTCCCATTAACAGAATTTTGTTTTCCAATAAGATGATTAGTCCAACTCTGTAATATAATTCAAAATGGCGCGTCATTTAAATGAATACCCCTTGTAGTGCGCATAAGCTAAAGAACCTAATGTTAATCAGCTGGTTTGATACTTGTGTAGCTAATTCTTATTAATATGTCAGTAGAAAAAGATAGGCAGTTCCACATGAGCACACCCATTTTTACTGTTTGTCTAATTGATGTGGATGAAAGATATGAAATGTATATTAAATATATATTTCCAGCTGTAATAAATATAAAGTTAGATATAACGCTTCACCTCGTATTTTCATTGTCCCATTAAACAGGGTACCAATATTGGGATCCAATGAGATTAATGATCAAACTCTGTGACATAATGGTCAAACCAGCGTCTTTTAAATGTGGCTGCCAATTACCGCCTGCAGCTCTAAAGTTATATGCAAATAAAATGATTTGTTTAAACGTAGGAGCTGAATTGTTATATCTGGGAGTAGAAAAAGATCGAGCAGTTCCGTAGTACACCAGGCACACACCACCCCCAATCTTGTCATCGATAATGGGATGTAAAAATATCGCAGTGGTTATTAGAAATATATATATCAAACTGTAATAAATATCACGTTTGATAATGCTTCTTTATCTCCAGTACAAATCGAAGCTCCCAATTAACAGAATTTAGTCTTCCAATAAGATTATTAGTCCAACTTTTGTATTAATATAATTCAAAATGGCGTCATTTAAATGGCTGCCAATTGCCGCGCAGCTAAAAATTATATGCAAATAAGCTGATTTGTTACTTAGTAGCTAATTCATATATCTGGGAGTAGAAAAAGATGAGCAGTTCCACATGAGCACACCCATTTTTACTGTTGTCATCGATGTGGATGTAAAATATGTAGTGGTTATTAAATATATATATCAATCTGTAATAAATATCACGTTTGATATTGCTTCGCATAACATTTTCGTGCTCCCATTAACAGAATTTTGTCTTCCAATAAGATGATTAGTCCAACTCTGTAATATAATTCAAAATGGCGTCATTTAAATGGCTGCCAATTGCCGCGCAGCTAAAAATTATATGCAAATAAGCTGATTTGTTACTTAGTAGCTAATTCATATATCTGGGAGTAGAAAAAGATGAGCAGTTCCACATGAGCACACCCATTTTTACTGTTGTCATCGATGTGGATGTAAAATATGTAGTGGTTATTAAATATATATATCAAACTGTAATAAATATCACGTTTGATATTGCTTCGCATAACATTTTCGTGCTCCCATTAACAGAATTTTGTCTTCCAATAAGATGATTAGTCCAACTCTGTAATATAATTCAAAATGGCGTCATTTAAATGGCTGCCAATTGCCGCGCAGCTAAAAATTATATGCAAATAAGCTGATTTGTTACTTAGTAGCTAATTCATATATCTGGGAGTAGAAAAAGATGAGCAGTTCCACATGAGCACACCCATTTTTACTGTTGTCATCGATGTGGATGTAAAATATGTAGTGGTTATTAAATATATATATCAAACTGTAATAAATATCACGTTTGATATTGCTTCGCATAACATTTTCGTGCTCCCATTAACAGAATTTTGTCTTCCAATAAGATGATTAGTCCAACTCTGTAATATAATTCAAAATGGCGTCATTTAAATGGCTGCCAATTGCCGCGCAGCTAAAAATTATATGCAAATAAGCTGATTTGTTACTTAGTAGCTAATTCATATATCTGGGAGTAGAAAAAGATGAGCAGTTCCACATGAGCACACCCATTTTTACTGTTGTCATCGATGTGGATGTAAAATATGTAGTGGTTATTAAATATATATATCAAACTGTAATAAATATCACGTTTGATATTGCTTCGCATAACATTTTCGTGCTCCCATTAACAGAATTTTGTCTTCCAATAAGATGATTAGTCCAACTCTGTAATATAATTCAAAATGGCGTCATTTAAATGGCTGCCAATTGCCGCGCAGCTAAAAATTATATGCAAATAAGCTGATTTGTTACTTAGTAGCTAATTCATATATCTGGGAGTAGAAAAAGATGAGCAGTTCCACATGAGCACACCCATTTTTACTGTTGTCATCGATGTGGATGTAAAATATGTAGTGGTTATTAAATATATATATCAAACTGTAATAAATATCACGTTTGATATTGCTTCGCATAACATTTTCGTGCTCCCATTAACAGAATTTTGTCTTCCAATAAGATGATTAGTCCAACTCTGTAATATAATTCAAAATGGCGTCATTTAAATGGCTGCCAATTGCCGCGCAGCTAAAAATTATATGCAAATAAGCTGATTTGTTACTTAGTAGCTAATTCATATATCTGGGAGTAGAAAAAGATGAGCAGTTCCACATGAGCACACCCATTTTTACTGTTGTCATCGATGTGGATGTAAAATATGTAGTGGTTATTAAATATATATATCAAACTGTAATAAATATCACGTTTGATATTGCTTCGCATAACATTTTCGTGCTCCCATTAACAGAATTTTGTCTTCCAATAAGATGATTAGTCCAACTCTGTAATATAATTCAAAATGGCGTCATTTAAATGGCTGCCAATTGCCGCGCAGCTAAAAATTATATGCAAATAAGCTGATTTGTTACTTAGTAGCTAATTCATATATCTGGGAGTAGAAAAAGATGAGCAGTTCCACATGAGCACACCCATTTTTACTGTTGTCATCGATGTGGATGTAAAATATGTAGTGGTTATTAAATATATATATCAAACTGTAATAAATATCACGTTTGATATTGCTTCGCATAACATTTTCGTGCTCCCATTAACAGAATTTTGTCTTCCAATAAGATGATTAGTCCAACTCTGTAATATAATTCAAAATGGCGTCATTTAAATGGCTGCCAATTGCCGCGTAGCTAAAAATTATATGCAAATAAGCTGATTTGTTACTTAGTAGCTAATTCATATATCTGGGAGTAGAAAAAGATGAGCAGTTCCACATGAGCACACCCATTTTTACTGTTGTCATCGATGTGGATGTAAAATATGTAGTGGTTATTAAATATATATATCAAACTGTAATAAATATCACGTTTGATATTGCTTCGCATAACATTTTCGTGCTCCCATTAACAGAATTTTGTCTTCCAATAAGATGATTAGTCCAACTCTGTAATATAATTCAAAATGGCGTCATTTAAATGGCTGCCAATTGCCGCGCAGCTAAAAATTATATGCAAATAAGCTGATTTGTTACTTAGTAGCTAATTCATATATCTGGGAGTAGAAAAAGATGAGCAGTTCCACATGAGCACACCCATTTTTACTGTTGTCATCGATGTGGATGTAAAATATGTAGTGGTTATTAAATATATATATCAAACTGTAATAAATATCACGTTTGATATTGCTTCGCATAACATTTTCGTGCTCCCATTAACAGAATTTTGTCTTCCAATAAGATGATTAGTCCAACTCTGTAATATAATTCAAAATGGCGTCATTTAAATGGCTGCCAATTGCCGCGCAGCTAAAAATTATATGCAAATAAGCTGATTTGTTACTTAGTAGCTAATTCATATATCTGGGAGTAGAAAAAGATGAGCAGTTCCACATGAGCACACCCATTTTTACTGTTGTCATCGATGTGGATGTAAAATATGTAGTGGTTATTAAATATATATATCAAACTGTAATAAATATCACGTTTGATATTGCTTCGCATAACATTTTCGTGCTCCCATTAACAGAATTTTGTCTTCCAATAAGATGATTAGTCCAACTCTGTAATATAATTCAAAATGGCGTCATTTAAATGGCTGCCAATTGCCGCGCAGCTAAAAATTATATGCAAATAAGCTGATTTGTTACTTAGTAGCTAATTCATATATCTGGGAGTAGAAAAAGATGAGCAGTTCCACATGAGCACACCCATTTTTACTGTTGTCATCGATGTGGATGTAAAATATGTAGTGGTTATTAAATATATATATCAAACTGTAATAAATATCACGTTTGATATTGCTTCGCATAACATTTTCGTGCTCCCATTAACAGAATTTTGTCTTCCAATAAGATGATTAGTCCAACTCTGTAATATAATTCAAAATGGCGTCATTTAAATGGCTGCCAATTGCCGCGCAGCTAAAAATTATATGCAAATAAGCTGATTTGTTACTTAGTAGCTAATTCATATATCTGGGAGTAGAAAAAGATGAGCAGTTCCACATGAGCACACCCATTTTTACTGTTGTCATCGATGTGGATGTAAAATATGTAGTGGTTATTAAATATATATATCAAACTGTAATAAATATCACGTTTGATATTGCTTCGCATAACATTTTCGTGCTCCCATTAACAGAATTTTGTCTTCCAATAAGATGATTAGTCCAACTCTGTAATATAATTCAAAATGGCGTCATTTAAATGGCTGCCAATTGCCGCGCAGCTAAAAATTATATGCAAATAAGCTGATTTGTTACTTAGTAGCTAATTCATATATCTGGGAGTAGAAAAAGATGAGCAGTTCCACATGAGCACACCCATTTTTACTGTTGTCATCGATGTGGATGTAAAATATGTAGTGGTTATTAAATATATATATCAAACTGTAATAAATATCACGTTTGATATTGCTTCGCATAACATTTTCGTGCTCCCATTAACAGAATTTTGTCTTCCAATAAGATGATTAGTCCAACTCTGTAATATAATTCAAAATGGCGTCATTTAAATGGCTGCCAATTGCCGCGCAGCTAAAAATTATATGCAAATAAGCTGATTTGTTACTTAGTAGCTAATTCATATATCTGGGAGTAGAAAAAGATGAGCAGTTCCACATGAGCACACCCATTTTTACTGTTGTCATCGATGTGGATGTAAAATATGTAGTGGTTATTAAATATATATATCAAACTGTAATAAATATCACGTTTGATATTGCTTCGCATAACATTTTCGTGCTCCCATTAACAGAATTTTGTCTTCCAATAAGATGATTAGTCCAACTCTGTAATATAATTCAAAATGGCGTCATTTAAATGGCTGCCAATTGCCGCGCAGCTAAAAATTATATGCAAATAAGCTGATTTGTTACTTAGTAGCTAATTCATATATCTGGGAGTAGAAAAAGATGAGCAGTTCCACATGAGCACACCCATTTTTACTGTTGTCATCGATGTGGATGTAAAATATGTAGTGGTTATTAAATATATATATCAAACTGTAATAAATATCACGTTTGATATTGCTTCGCATAACATTTTCGTGCTCCCATTAACAGAATTTTGTCTTCCAATAAGATGATTAGTCCAACTCTGTAATATAATTCAAAATGGCGTCATTTAAATGGCTGCCAATTGCCGCGCAGCTAAAAATTATATGCAAATAAGCTGATTTGTTACTTAGTAGCTAATTCATATATCTGGGAGTAGAAAAAGATGAGCAGTTCCACATGAGCACACCCATTTTTACTGTTGTCATCGATGTGGATGTAAAATATGTAGTGGTTATTAAATATATATATCAAACTGTAATAAATATCACGTTTGATATTGCTTCGCATAACATTTTCGTGCTCCCATTAACAGAATTTTGTCTTCCAATAAGATGATTAGTCCAACTCTGTAATATAATTCAAAATGGCGTCATTTAAATGGCTGCCAATTGCCGCGCAGCTAAAAATTATATGCAAATAAGCTGATTTGTTACTTAGTAGCTAATTCATATATCTGGGAGTAGAAAAAGATGAGCAGTTCCACATGAGCACACCCATTTTTACTGTTGTCATCGATGTGGATGTAAAATATGTAGTGGTTATTAAATATATATATCAAACTGTAATAAATATCACGTTTGATATTGCTTCGCATAACATTTTCGTGCTCCCATTAACAGAATTTTGTCTTCCAATAAGATGATTAGTCCAACTCTGTAATATAATTCAAAATGGCGTCATTTAAATGGCTGCCAATTGCCGCGCAGCTAAAAATTATATGCAAATAAGCTGATTTGTTACTTAGTAGCTAATTCATATATCTGGGAGTAGAAAAAGATGAGCAGTTCCACATGAGCACACCCATTTTTACTGTTGTCATCGATGTGGATGTAAAATATGTAGTGGTTATTAAATATATATATCAAACTGTAATAAATATCACGTTTGATATTGCTTCGCATAACATTTTCGTGCTCCCATTAACAGAATTTTGTCTTCCAATAAGATGATTAGTCCAACTCTGTAATATAATTCAAAATGGCGTCATTTAAATGGCTGCCAATTGCCGCGCAGCTAAAAATTATATGCAAATAAGCTGATTTGTTACTTAGTAGCTAATTCATATATCTGGGAGTAGAAAAAGATGAGCAGTTCCACATGAGCACACCCATTTTTACTGTTGTCATCGATGTGGATGTAAAATATGTAGTGGTTATTAAATATATATATCAAACTGTAATAAATATCACGTTTGATATTGCTTCGCATAACATTTTCGTGCTCCCATTAACAGAATTTTGTCTTCCAATAAGATGATTAGTCCAACTCTGTAATATAATTCAAAATGGCGTCATTTAAATGGCTGCCAATTGCCGCGCAGCTAAAAATTATATGCAAATAAGCTGATTTGTTACTTAGTAGCTAATTCATATATCTGGGAGTAGAAAAAGATGAGCAGTTCCACATGAGCACACCCATTTTTACTGTTGTCATCGATGTGGATGTAAAATATGTAGTGGTTATTAAATATATATATCAAACTGTAATAAATATCACGTTTGATATTGCTTCGCATAACATTTTCGTGCTCCCATTAACAGAATTTTGTCTTCCAATAAGATGATTAGTCCAACTCTGTAATATAATTCAAAATGGCGTCATTTAAATGGCTGCCAATTGCCGCGCAGCTAAAAATTATATGCAAATAAGCTGATTTGTTACTTAGTAGCTAATTCATATATCTGGGAGTAGAAAAGATGAGCAGTTCCACATGAGCACACCCATTTTTACTGTTGTCATCGATGTGGATGTAAAATATGTAGTGGTTATTAAATATATATATCAAACTGTAATAAATATCACGTTTGATATTGCTTCGCATAACATTTTCGTGCTCCCATTAACAGAATTTTGTCTTCCAATAAGATGATTAGTCCAACTCTGTAATATAATTCAAAATGGCGTCATTTAAATGGCTGCCAATTGCCGCGCAGCTAAAAATTATATGCAAATAAGCTGATTTGTTACTTAGTAGCTAATTCATATATCTGGGAGTAGAAAAAGATGAGCAGTTCCACATGAGCACACCCATTTTTACTGTTGTCATCGATGTGGATGTAAAATATGTAGTGGTTATTAAATATATATATCAAACTGTAATAAATATCACGTTTGATATTGCTTCGCATAACATTTTCGTGCTCCCATTAACAGAATTTTGTCTTCCAATAAGATGATTAGTCCAACTCTGTAATATAATTCAAAATGGCGTCATTTAAATGGCTGCCAATTGCCGCGCAGCTAAAAATTATATGCAAATAAGCTGATTTGTTACTTAGTAGCTAATTCATATATCTGGGAGTAGAAAAAGATGAGCAGTTCCACATGAGCACACCCATTTTTACTGTTGTCATCGATGTGGATGTAAAATATGTAGTGGTTATTAAATATATATATCAAACTGTAATAAATATCACGTTTGATATTGCTTCGCATAACATTTTCGTGCTCCCATTAACAGAATTTTGTCTTCCAATAAGATGATTAGTCCAACTCTGTAATATAATTCAAAATGGCGTCATTTAAATGGCTGCCAATTGCCGCGCAGCTAAAAATTATATGCAAATAAGCTGATTTGTTACTTAGTAGCTAATTCATATATCTGGGAGTAGAAAAAGATGAGCAGTTCCACATGAGCACACCCATTTTTACTGTTGTCATCGATGTGGATGTAAAATATGTAGTGGTTATTAAATATATATATCAAACTGTAATAAATATCACGTTTGATATTGCTTCGCATAACATTTTCGTGCTCCCATTAACAGAATTTTGTCTTCCAATAAGATGATTAGTCCAACTCTGTAATATAATTCAAAATGGCGTCATTTAAATGGCTGCCAATTGCCGCGCAGCTAAAAATTATATGCAAATAAGCTGATTTGTTACTTAGTAGCTAATTCATATATCTGGGAGTA
>JAWNON010000233.1:0-44383 GCA_035045945.1 Drosophila anceps | reverse complement strand
CGATGACAACAGTAAAAATGGGTGTGCTCATGTGGAACTGCTCATCTTTTTCTACTCCCAGATATATGAATTAGCTACTAAGTAACAAATCAGCTTATTTGCATATAATTTTTAGCTACGCGGCAATTGGCAGCCATTTAAATGACGCCATTTTGAATTATATTACAGAGTTGGACTAATCATCTTATTGGAAGACAAAATTCTGTTAATGGGAGCACGAAAATGTTATGCGAAGCAATATCAAACGTGATATTTATTACAGTTTGATATATATATTTAATAACCACTACATATTTTACATCCACATCGATGACAACAGTAAAAATGGGTGTGCTCATGTGGAACTGCTCATCTTTTTCTACTCCCAGATATATGAATTAGCTACTAAGTAACAAATCAGCTTATTTGCATATAATTTTTAGCTACGCGGCAATTGGCAGCCATTTAAATGACGCCATTTTGAATTATATTACAGAGTTGGACTAATCATCTTATTGGAAGACAAAATTCTGTTAATGGGAGCACGAAAATGTTATGCGAAGCAATATCAAACGTGATATTTATTACAGTTTGATATATATATTTAATAACCACTACATATTTTACATCCACATCGATGACAACAGTAAAAATGGGTGTGCTCATGTGGAACTGCTCATCTTTTTCTACTCCCAGATATATGAATTAGCTACTAAGTAACAAATCAGCTTATTTGCATATAATTTTTAGCTGCGCGGCAATTGGCAGCCATTTAAATGACGCCATTTTGAATTATATTACAGAGTTGGACTAATCATCTTATTGGAAGACAAAATTCTGTTAATGGGAGCACGAAAATGTTATGCGAAGCAATATCAAACGTGATATTTATTACAGTTTGATATATATATTTAATAACCACTACATATTTTACATCCACATCGATGACAACAGTAAAAATGGGTGTGCTCATGTGGAACTGCTCATCTTTTTCTACTCCCAGATATATGAATTAGCTACTAAGTAACAAATCAGCTTATTTGCATATAATTTTTAGCTGCGCGGCAATTGGCAGCCATTTAAATGACGCCATTTTGAATTATATTACAGAGTTGGACTAATCATCTTATTGGAAGACAAAATTCTGTTAATGGGAGCACGAAAATGTTATGCGAAGCAATATCAAACGTGATATTTATTACAGTTTGATATATATATTTAATAACCACTACATATTTTACATCCACATCGATGACAACAGTAAAAATGGGTGTGCTCATGTGGAACTGCTCATCTTTTTCTACTCCCAGATATATGAATTAGCTACTAAGTAACAAATCAGCTTATTTGCATATAATTTTTAGCTACGCGGCAATTGGCAGCCATTTAAATGACGCCATTTTGAATTATATTACAGAGTTGGACTAATCATCTTATTGGAAGACAAAATTCTGTTAATGGGAGCACGAAAATGTTATGCGAAGCAATATCAAACGTGATATTTATTACAGTTTGATATATATATTTAATAACCACTACATATTTTACATCCACATCGATGACAACAGTAAAAATGGGTGTGCTCATGTGGAACTGCTCATCTTTTTCTACTCCCAGATATATGAATTAGCTACTAAGTAACAAATCAGCTTATTTGCATATAATTTTTAGCTGCGCGGCAATTGGCAGCCATTTAAATGACGCCATTTTGAATTATATTACAGAGTTGGACTAATCATCTTATTGGAAGACAAAATTCTGTTAATGGGAGCACGAAAATGTTATGCGAAGCAATATCAAACGTGATATTTATTACAGTTTGATATATATATTTATTAACCACTACATATTTTACATCCACATCGATGACAACAGTAAAAATGGGTGTGCTCATGTGGAACTGCTCATCTTTTTCTACTCCCAGATATATGAATTAGCTACTAAGTAACAAATCAGCTTATTTGCATATAATTTTTAGCTACGCGGCAATTGGCAGCCATTTAAATGACGCCATTTTGAATTATATTACAGAGTTGGACTAATCATCTTATTGGAAGACAAAATTCTGTTAATGGGAGCACGAAAATGTTATGCGAAGCAATATCAAACGTGATATTTATTACAGTTTGATATATATATTTAATAACCACTACATTTTTACATCCACATCGATGACAACAGTAAAAATGGGTGTGCTCATGTGGAACTGCTCATCTTTTTCTACTCCCAGATATATGAATTAGCTACTAAGTAACAAATCAGCTTATTTTTCTACTCCCAGATATATGAATTAGCTACTAAGTAACAAATCAGCTTATTTGCATATAATTTTTAGCTACGCGGCAATTGGCAGCCATTTAAATGACGCCATTTTGAATTATATTACAGAGTTGGACTAATCATCTTATTGGAAGACAAAATTCTGTTAATGGGAGCACGAAAATGTTATGCGAAGCAATATCAAACGTGAATTTATTACAGTTTATATATATATTTAAAAACCACTACATATTTTACATCCACATCGATGACAACAGTAAAAATGGGTGTGCTCATGTGGAACTGCTCATCTTTTTCTACTCCCAGATATATGAATTAGCTACTAAGTAACAAATCAGCTTATTTGCATATAATTTTTAGCTGCGCGGCAATTGGCAGCCATTTAAATAACGCCATTTTGAATTATATTACAGAGTTGGACTAATCATCTTATTGGAAGACAAAGTTCTGTTAATGGGTGCACGAAAATGTTATGCGAAGCAATATCAAACGTGATATTTATTACAGTTTGATATATATATTTATTAACTACTACATATTTTACATCCACATCGATGACAACAGTAAAAATGGATGTGCTCATGTGGAACTGCTCATCTTTTTCTACTCCCAGTTATATGAATTCGCTACTAAGTAACAAATCAGTTTATTTGCATATAATTTTTAGCTGCGCGGCAATTGGCAGCCATTTAAATGATGCCATTTTGAATTATATTACAGAGTTGGACTAATCATCTTATTGGAAGACAAAATTCTGTTAATGGGAGCACGAAAATGTTATGCGAAGCAATATCAAACGTGATATTTATTACAGTTTGATATATATATTTATTAACCACTACATTTTTACATCCACATCGATGACAACAGTAAAAATGGGTGTGCTCATGTGGAACTGCTCATCTTTTTCTACTCCCAGATATATGAATTAGCTACTAAGTAACAAATCAGATTATTTTTCTACTCCCAGATATATGAATTAGCTACTAAGTAACAAATCAGCTTATTTGCATATAATTTTTAGCTACGCGGCAATTGGCAGCCATTTAAATGACGCCATTTTGAATTATATTACAGAGTTGGACTAATCATCTTATTGGAAGACAAAATTCTGTTAATGGGAGCACGAAAATGTTATGCGAAGCAATATTCAAACGCGATATTTATTACAGTTTGATATATATATTTAATAACCACTACATATTTTACATCCACATCGATGACAACAGTAAAAATGGGTGTGCTCATGTGGAACTGCTCATCTTTTTCTACTCCCAGATATATGAATTAGCTACTAAGTAACAAATCAGCTTATTTGCATATAATTTTTAGCTGCGCGGCAATTGGCAGCCATTTAAATGACGCCATTTTGAATTATATTACAGAGTTGGACTAATCATCTTATTGGAAGACAAAATTCTGTTAATGGGAGCACGAAAATGTTATGCGAAGCAATATCAAACGTGATATTTATTACAGTTTGATATATATATTTAATAACCACTACATATTTTACATCCACATCGATGACAACAGTAAAAATGGGTGTGCTCATGTGGAACTGCTCATCCTTTTCTACTCCCAGATATATGAATTAGCTACTAAGTAACAAATCAGCTTATTTGCATATAATTTTTAGCTGCGCGGCAATTGGCAGCCATTTAAATGACGCCATTTTGAATTATATTACAGAGTTGGACTAATCATCTTATTGGAAGACAAAATTCTGTTAATGGGAGCACGAAAATGTTATGCGAAGCAATATCAAACGTGATATTTATTACAGTTTGATATATATATTTAATAACCACTACATATTTTACATCCATCATCGATGACAACAGTAAAAATGGGTGTGCTCATGTGGAACTGCTCATCTTTTTCTACTCCCAGATATATGAATTAGCTACTAAGTAACAAATCAGCTTATTTGCATATAATTTTTAGCTGCGCGGCAATTGGCAGCCATTTAAATGACGCCATTTTGAATTATATTACAGAGTTGGACTAATCATCTTATTGGAAGACAAAATTCTGTTAATGGGAGCACGAAAATGTTATGCGAAGCAATATCAAATGTGATATTTATTACAGTTTGATATATATATTTAATAACCACTACATATTTTACATTCACATCGATGACAACAGTAAAAATGGGTGTGCTCATGTGGAACTGCTCATCTTTTTCTACTCCCAGATATATGAATTAGCTACTAAGTAACAAATCAGCTTATTTACATATAATTTTTAGCTACGCGGCAATTGGCAGCCATTTAAATGACGCCATTTTGAATTATATTACAGAGTTGGACTAATCATCTTATTGGAAGACAAAATTCTGTTAATGGGAGCACGAAAATGTTATGCGAAGCAATATCAAACGTGATATTTATTACAGTTTGATATATATATTTAATAACCACTACATATTTTACATCCACATCGATGACAACAGTAAAAATGGGTGTTCCCATGTGGAACTGCTCATCTTTTTCTACTCCCAGATATATGAATTAGCTACTAAGTAACAAATCAGTTTATTTGCATATAATTTTTAGCTGCGCGGCAATTGGCAGCCATTTAAATGACGCCATTTTGAATTATATTACAGAGTTGGACTAATCATCTTATTGGAAGACAAAATTCTGTTAATGGGAGCACGAAAATGTTATGCGAAGCAATATCAAACGTGAATTTATTACAGTTTGATATATATATTTAATAACCACTTCATATTTTACATTCACATCGATGACAACAGTAAAAATGGGTGTGCTCATGTGGAACTGCTCATCTTTTTCTACTCCCAGATATATGAATTAGCTACTAAGTAACAAATCAGCTTATTTGCATATAATTTTTAACTACGCGGCAATTGGCAGCCATTTAAATGACGCCATTTTGAATTATATTACAGAGTTGGACTAATCATCTTATTGGAAGACAAAATTCTGTTAATGGGAGCACGAAAATGTTATGCGAAGCAATATCAAATGTGATATTTATTACAGTTTGATATATATATTAAATAACCACTACATATTTTACATCCACATCGATGACAACAGTAAAAATGGGTGTGCTCATGTGGAACTGCTCATCTTTTTCTACTCCCAGATATATGAATTAGCTACTAAGTAACAAATCAGATTATTTTTCTACTCCCAGATATATGAATTAGCTACTAAGTAACAAATCAGCTTATTTGCATATAATTTTTAGCTACGCGGCAATTGGCAGCCATTTAAATGACGCCATTTTGAATTATATTACAGAGTTGGACTAATCATCTTATTGGAAGACAAAATTCTATTAATGGGAGCACGAAAATGTTATGCGAAGCAATATCAAACGTGATATTTATTACAGTTTGTTATATATATTTAATAACCACTACATATTTTACATCCACATCGATGACAACAGTAAAAATGGGTGTGCTCATGTGGAACTGCTCATCTTTTTCTACTCCCAGATATATGAATTAGCTACTAAGTAACAAATCAGATTATTTCTACTCCCAGATATATGAATTAGCTACTAAGTAACAAATCAGCTTATTTGCATATAATTTTTAGCTGCGCGGCAATTGGCAGCCATTTAAATGACGCCATTTTGAATTATATTACAGAGTTGGACTAATCATCTTATTGGAAGACAAAATTCTGTTAATGGGAGCACGAAAATGTTATGCGAAGCAATATCAAACGTGATATTTTTTACAGTTTGATATATATATTTAATAACCACTACATATTTTACATCCACATCGATGACAACAGTAAAAATGGGTGTGCTCATGTGGAACTGCTCATCTTTTTCTACTCCCAGATATATGAATTAGCTACTAAGTAACAAATCAGTTTATTTGCATATAATTTTTAGCTGCGCGGCAATTGGCAGCCATTTAAATGACGCCATTTTGAATTATATTACAGAGTTGGACTAATCATCTTATTGGAAGACAAAATTCTGTTAATGGGAGCACGAAAATGTTATGCGAAGCAATATCAAACGTGATATTTATTACAGTTTGATATATATATTTAATAACCACTACATATTTTACATCCACATCGATGACAACAGTAAAAATGGGTGTGCTCATGTGGAACTGCTCATCTTTTTCTACTCCCAGATATATGAATTAGCTACTAAGTAACAAATCAGCTTATTTGCATATAATTTTTAGCTGCGCGGCAATTGGCAGCCATTTAAATGACGCCATTTTGAATTATATTACAGAGTTGGACTAATTATTTTATTGAAAGACAAAATTCTGTTAATGGGAGCCCGAAAATGTTATGCGAAGCAATATCAAACGTGAATTTATTACAGTTTGATATATATATTTAATAACCACTACATATTTTACATTCACATCGATGACAACAGTAAAAATGGGTGTGCTCATGTGGAACTGCTCATCTTTTTCTACTCCCAGATATATGAATTAGCTACTAAGTAACAAATCAGCTTATTTACATATAATTTTTAGCTACGCGGCAATTGGCAGCCATTTAAATGACGCCATTTTGAATTATATTACAGAGTTGGACTAATCATCTTATTGGAAGACAAAATTCTGTTAATGGGAGCACGAAAATGTTATGCGAAGCAATATCAAACGTGATATTTATTACAGTTTGATATATATATTTAATAACCACTACATATTTTACATCCACATCGATGACAACAGTAAAAATGGGTGTTCTCATGTGGAACTGCTCATCTTTTTCTACTCCCAGATATATGAATTAGCTACTAAGTAACAAATCAGCTTATTTGCATATAATTTTTAGCTGCGCGGCAATTGGCAGCCATTTAAATGACGCCATTTTGAATTATATTACAGAGTTGGACTAATCATCTTATTGGAAGACAAAATTCTGTTAATGGGAGCACGAAAATGTTATGCGAAGCAATATCAAACGTGATATTTATTACAGTTTGATATATATATTTAATAACCACTACATATTTTACATCCACATCGATGACAACAGTAAAAATGGGTGTGCTCATGTGGAACTGCTCATCTTTTTCTACTCCCAGATATATGAATTAGCTACTAAGTAACAAATCAGTTTATTTGCATATAATTTTTAGCTGCGCGGCAATTGGCAGCCATTTAAATGACGCCATTTTGAATTATATTACAGAGTTGGACTAATCATCTTATTGGAAGACAAAATTCTGTTAATGGGAGCACGAAAATGTTATGCGAAGCAATATCAAACGTGATATTTATTACAGTTTGATATATATATTTAATAACCACTACATATTTTACATCCACATCGATGACAACAGTAAAAATGGGTGTTCTCATGTGGAACTGCTCATCTTTTTCTACTCCCAGATATATGAATTAGCTACTAAGTAACAAATCAGCTTATTTGCATATAATTTTTAGCTGCGCGGCAATTGGCAGCCATTTAAATGACGCCATTTTGAATTATATTACAGAGTTGGACTAATCATCTTATTGGAAGACAAAATTCTGTTAATGGGAGCACGAAAATGTTATGCGAAGCAATATCAAACGTGATATTTATTACAGTTTGATATATATATTTAATAACCACTACATATTTTACATCCACATCGATGACAACAGTAAAAATGGGTGTGCTCATGTGGAACTGCTCATCTTTTTCTACTCCCAGATATATGAATTAGCTACTAAGTAACAAATCAGCTTATTTGCATATAATTTTTAGCTGCGCGGCAATTGGCAGCCATTTAAATGACGCCATTTTGAATTATATTACAGAGTTGGACTAATCATCTTATTGGAAGACAAAATTCTGTTAATGGGAGCACGAAAATGTTATGCGAAGCAATATCAAACGTGATATTTATTACAGTTTGATATATATATTATAATAACCACTACATATTTTACATCCACATCGATGACAACAGTAAAAATGGGTGTGCTCATGTGGAACTGCTCATCTTTTTCTACTCCCAGATATATGAATTAGCTACTAAGTAACAAATCAGATATCTACTCCCAGATATATGAATTAGCTACTAAGTAACAAATCAGCTTATTTGCATATAATTTTTAGCTGCGCGGCAATTGGCAGCCATTTAAATGACGCCATTTTGAATTTATATTACAGAGTTGGACTAATCATCTTATTGGAAGACAAAATTCTGTTAATGGGAGCACGAAAATGTTATGCGAAGCAATATCAAACGTGATATTTATTACAGTTTGATATATATATTTAATAACCACTACATATTTTACATCCACATCGATGACAACAGTAAAAATGGGTGTGCTCATGTGGAACTGCTCATCTTTTTCTACTCCCAGATATATGAATTAGCTACTAAGTAACAAATCAGCTTATTTGCATATAATTTTTAGCTGCGCGGCAATTGGCAGCCATTTAAATGACGCCATTTTGAATTATATTACAGAGTTGGACTAATCATCTTATTGGAAGACAAAATTCTGTTAATGGGAGCACGAAAATGTTATGCGAAGCAATATCAAACGTGATATTTATTACAGTTTGATATATATATTTATTAACCACTACATATTTTACATCCACATCGATGACAACAGTAAAAATGGGTGTGCTCATGTGGAACTGCTCATCTTTTTCTACTCCCAGATATATGAATTAGCTACTAAGTAACAAATCAGCTTATTTGCATATAATTTTTAGCTGCGCGGCAATTGGCAGCCATTTAAATGACGCCATTTTGAATTATATTACAGAGTTGGACTAATCATCTTATTGGAAGACAAAATTCTGTTAATGGGAGCACGAAAATGTTATGCGAAGCAATATCAAACGTGATATTTATTACAGTTTGATATATATATTTAATAACCACTACATATTTTACATCCACATCGATGACAACAGTAAAAATGGGTGTGCTCATGTGGAACTGCTCATCTTTTTCTACTCCCAGATATATGAATTAGCTACTAAGTAACAAATCAGCTTATTTGCATATAATTTTTAGCTGCGCGGCAATTGGCAGCCATTTAAATGACGCCATTTTGAATTATATTACAGAGTTGGACTAATTATCTTATTGGAAGACAAAATTCTGTTAATGGGAGCACGAAAATGTTATGCGAAGCAATATCAAACGTGATATTTATTACAGTTTGATATATATATTTAATAACCACTACATATTTTACATCCACATCGATGACAACAGTAAAAATGGGTGTGCTCATGTGGAACTGCTCATCTTTTTCTACTCCCAGATATATGAATTAGCTACTAAGTAACAAATCAGCTTATTTGCATATAATTTTTAGCTGCGCGGCAATTGGCAGCCATTTAAATGACGCCATTTTGAATTATATTACAGAGTTGGACTAATCATCTTATTGGAAGACAAAATTCTGTTAATGGGAGCACGAAAATGTTATGCGAAGCAATATCAAACGTGATATTTATTACAGTTTGATATATATATTTAATAACCACTACATATTTTACATCCACATCGATGACAACAGTAAAAATGGGTGTGCTCATGTGGAACTGCTCATCTTTTTCTACTCCCAGATATATGAATTAGCTACTAAGTAACAAATCAGCTTATTTGCATATAATTTTTAGCTGCGCGGCAATTGGCAGCCATTTAAATGACGCCATTTTGAATTATATTACAGAGTTGGACTAATCATCTTATTGGAAGACAAAATTCTGTTAATGGGAGCACGAAAATGTTATGCGAAGCAATATCAAACGTGATATTTATTACAGTTTGATATATATATTTAATAACCACTACATATTTTACATTCACATCGATGACAACAGTAAAAATGGGTGTGCTCATGTGGAACTGCTCATCTTTTTCTACTCCCAGATATATGAATTAGCTACTAAGTAACAAATCAGCTTATTTGCATATAATTTTTAGCTGCGCGGCAATTGGCAGCCATTTAAATGACGCCATTTTGAATTATATTACAGAGTTGGACTAATCATCTTATTGGAAGACAAAATTCTGTTAATGGGAGCACGAAAATGTTATGCGAAGCAATATCAAACGTGATATTTATTACAGTTTGATATATATATTTAATAACCACTACATATTTTACATCCACATCGATGACAACAGTAAAAATGGGTGTGCTCATGTGGAACTGCTCATCTTTTTCTACTCCCAGATATATGAATTAGCTACTAAGTAACAAATCAGTTTATTTGCATATAATTTTTAGCTGCGCGGCAATTGGCAGCCATTTAAATGACGCCATTTTGAATTATATTACAGAGTTGGACTAATCATCTTATTAGAAGACAAAATTCTGTTAATGGGAGCACGAAAATGTTATGCGAAGCAATATCAAACGTGATATTTATTACAGTTTGATATATATATTTAATAACCACTACATATTTTACATCCACATCGATGACAACAGTAAAAATGGGTGTTCTCATGTGGAACTGCTCATCTTTTTCTACTCCCAGATATATGAATTAGCTTCTAAGTTACAAATCAGCTTATTTGCATATAATTTTTAGCTGCGCGGCAATTGGCAGCCATTTAAATGACGCCATTTTGAACAGAGTTGGACTAATTATTTTATTGGAAGACAAAATTCTGTTAATGGGAGCACGAAAATGTTATGCGAAGCAACATTCAACGCGATATTTATTACAGTTTGATATATAAGTTAACAGTTAACACTCAATATCGGATATTTTATAAGTTTATAATTAACCCTCGCTATCGCGTGCTCTATAAGTTAAGTAACAGCCCTCGCAATTGCGACATTACATAAGTTGTATCAGCGCGCAATAGCTGCAATAGTCAGCGACGGTAACCGGACACTTTTGTTTTGCTGCAAGAGTTTCCGTTATCGCCAAAGATTTGCTGAGTCGGCTTGCCGACCATGACATTGTGGCGTGATGCGAGTTTTGGCTTAGCTTAAGTGAAATATTCTGTGTTGTAAGAACTTAGTTTTGAATACAGCGCTCTTCCAGTAAGTCGCTTAAATAAATATTCGCTCCGGCACTTAGCCGTTAAATAATTTGTTTCATTGTCTGAGCCCGAGGCCAGCAATAAGAGGTATAGTTTACCTCTCAACCTAATCTTCACCTTCGATAGAGACGAAGGATCTTAATTGGCGCCCAACGTGGGACGGACTCCACAACCAATATCAATTAAAACAGCAGCACAGGAGCTGCAACAACCAACAGCAATTAAGACAGCAGCGCGGGAGCTGCGAGTGACTAAGCTTATTAAAAAATTTTTTTTTGTGTTAGTTGAATCATGTAAGTGGATACTCTAGCCAAAATTTTTTCTTCAAATACAAAAGTTTTAATTTTTTATAAAAATTAGTTAGTACTTGTGAGTATTTTATATTGCAACGGATCATAATTAATAACAATAATCTGAGCCAGGTTTCTGAAACACGTGAGAGTGACTGCCTTGAGGATTCTAGTTAAAACAATTTATCATCCAGATCGTTAATGAAAATACCTTGTGTTACTTTCTATGTGTCTAAAATTGTGCTATATCAATGCATACAGTTCTCGTGGTTCAGAGCTACAACGTAATTCGATCCATCTTTTGACGCCCCGTTTTGCTTTTCGCGGCCACTGACCTGCGCATGTTTCAGTTCAGCCAATATAGAACACCTCGCAAGCAGCTTAGCGACTCAGATTCCGACTGTGACACTCGCATCGGAGCCTCGGCTACAAGACCTCTCCCTGCAGTTCCCCCCCCCATTAGGTAAAATGGATCCAGATCAGCTTAGGGAAATAATAAGGTCGGCTGTCAGCAATGCTTTAGCTGAACAGGCCGCTGCAAACGAGCAGAGGGAGCGAGCGTTGACTCAAAGAATTAATGAGTTGGCTCAACAAATAGCAGCAGCAAACGTTGCCGCCCCACAAGTAGTAGCATATGCTGCTATAGGAATTAGAAGCGACATTCGCTGCGACGAGCCACTAGATGCCGTCAAATGTTTACCTGAGTTTGCAGGAGTACAGGAAGCTTATGTATCTTGGAGGCAGGCAGCATTAGCCGCTTACGAAATCTTCAGACCACACAATGGCAGTTCTCGTCATTACCAGGCTGTTATCATTATAAGAAGCAAGATCAGGGGCCCCGCAGACGCGGTGCTGGCCTCATTTGGTACTGTATTGAATTTTGATGCGATAATAAATCGCCTAGATTTTACATACAGTGACAAGAGACCAATTCATGTCATTGAACAGGAATTAGGTACCTTGAGGCAAGGTGGCCTGTCCTTGCTCCAGTATTACGATGAGGTAGAGAAGAAACTCACTCTTCTCACTAACAAAGTTAACATGTCATATGAGCCGGCTTTAGCGAAGGGCCTATGTGAAAAATTCCGTGACGATGCGTTACGTGTGTTCATATCGGGTCTCAAGCGCAGTCTTACAGATGTGCTCTTTGCAGCAAAGCCCAGAGACTTGCCTTCAGCACTAGCTCTCGCGCAAGAAGTTGAGTCAAATCATGAAAGGTACACATTCGCGGCTAATTTCGCAAGAAGTCTAGAGGACAAAGAGCGCAGGCCGCATGGAAAAGCGCAGGGTCACCAACAGGAGAAGCATTCGCAGCAAGCCGAAACACAAGCTAGCGGTACCAAGAATCCACACTTCAGTAAGCAGAGCAAGGCCCCAGTGCAGACTGACCAACGAAGCAGCAGGCAACAAAATAGTAATGGCGCACCGGTGCCCATGGAGGTCGATCCTTCCTTCTCAAGGGTATTGCAGCCCACTCAGGCCCCTGCTTACGCGAATAGGAAGAACCCCGCATCCAACCGCACAGGTGGTCAGAGAAATCAGCAAAGATTGAATCACGTCACGCAAGACGCGGGACAGGGAGCAGAGGTGTACGGAGATGCCGCCTCTAGCGCAGCGGCACAAATCAATGACGATGCTAGTTATGACTCTGATGCCCTCAATTTTTTAGGAGTAAATCCCTGCTACCCGTCATCAGACGAAGAATAGCAGGGACTCACATGCGATTCCTTATAGACACGGGCGCGGCCAAGAATTTCATTCGGCCACATGAAGGGTTAAAAGGCGTCCACTCTGTAGAGTCCCCCTTCAAAATTCATTCCATTCACGGCGAGACACAAACTACACACAAATGCTTCGTTGCAATGTTTGGGTTAAAGGCAACCTTTTTTATTCTGCCGGACTTGTCAACTTTTGATGGGATTATAGGCCTTGACCTGCTAAAGCAGGCAGCTGCTTCGCTTTGTCTAGCTTCAGGACAGCTTAAATGGGGCACGGAGGTCGAAAAAATCACCTTCCACACGTGCAAAAATGTAAATTTCACAAATGTAGACTGTGCAGAGGCATCCCCGGTAGCCAGAAGTTCCTTTTTGAAAATGCTTAAGACCAGACAAAAGGCCTTTGCAGACCCAGACGAGGCGTTGCCGTATAACACATCAGTCGTGGCTACCATTAGGACCACAGATGAGCAACCGATCTATGCCAGGCTTTACCCATATCCAATGGGAGCAGCTGATTTCGTTAATAAAGAAATCAAAGATCTGCTGAAAAATGATATAATTCAAAAGTCAGTCTCCCCCTACAATAACCCAATATGGGTAGTAGACAAGAAGGGCACTGATGAAGCGGGCAATAGGAAAATGAGGTTGGTAATGGACTTTCGTAAACTTAACGAAAGAACCGTGCCTGACAAATACCCTATGCCAAATATATCAATGATATTGGGGAATTTGGGAAGAGCCAAATTCTTTTCAACATTAGACCTCAAGTCCGGTTATCACCAGATCATACTCGCTGAACGCGACCGCGAAAAAACCTCTTTCTCTGTAAACGGGGGGAAATACGAGTTCAAAAGGCTCCCCTTTGGATTAAAGAATGCAGCAAGCATCTTCCAAAGAACCATCGACGACATACTGCGAGAGCAGATTGGCAAATTTTGCTATGTTTATGTCGATGACGTAATCATCTTTTCAGAAGATGAGGACTCCCACATTAAGCACGTGGATTGGGTCCTAAAAAGCTTACACGAAGCAAACATGAGGGTCTCCATCGAAAAGTCACGATTTTTTAAGAAAAGCGTAAACTTTCTTGGTTTCATAGTCACCAGCACTGGCACCACGACGGACCCTGAAAAGGTTAAGGCAATACAGGAGTATCCAGAACCTAAAACGCTGTTCGAAGTCAGATCATTTCTAGGCCTCGCAAGTTATTACAGATGTTTCATTAGGAACTTCGCCGCAATAGCAAGACCCATCTCCAATATTTTGAAGGGTGAAAATGGAACAGTCAGTAAGCATAGGTCCAGAAATATAAAGGTTCAATTCTCTGAGGTGCAGCAAAGGGCGTTTCAGAAGTTGCGCGACATTTTGTCATCTGAGGATGTAATGCTCAGGTACCCCGATTTTAAGAAGCCATTCGATCTAACGACCGATGCTTCGGCTTACGGCATAGGTGCAGTCTTGTCTCAAGAGGGTCGTCCTATAACAATGATTTCAAGAACATTGAAGGGCAGCGAGGTAAACTATGCGACAAATGAGAGAGAGTTATTGGCCATCGTATGGTCACTTGCCAAGTTAAGGCATTATTTGTATGGGGTGAAAGACATTAATATCTTCACTGACCATCAACCCTTGACCTTCGCAGTTTCGGAATCCAATCCAAATGCGAAGATCAAAAGGTGGAAAGCGCGCATTGACGAGTCTAATGCACGTATCTTCTATAAACCCGGCAAGGACAATCTGGTTGCGGATGCCTTGTCAAGACAGCAGCTCAACGCGGTGAATGAACAAGAAATTGAGTCCTGCGCAGCAACGATCCACAGTGAGGTATCTCTCACCAACACCATTGAGACAACAGACAAACCCTTGAATTGTTTTCAAAACCAAATAGTGCTAGAAGAGGCGCGTTTACCCTTAAAACGAAGTTTTATTCTTTTTGGAAATAAGAAACGCTACTTGATCAGCTATACTTCCATCGAGTCGCTGCTAGACGAGCTCGAAGATGTAATTTCACCCAAATGCGTAAATGCTCTTCACTGTAATATACACACGCTTGCAATGATACAAGATTCATTGGTTCGTAGATACCCGGCCACAAAGTTCTGGCATTGCAAAAATCGCGTAGTGGATGTAATTGCGGTGGGAGATAGAAGGGAAATCCTCACAGCCGAGCATAATAGGGCCCATAGGTCTGCACAGGAAAATATTAAGCAGGTACTCTCGGAGTACTACTTTCCAAAGATGGCACGAATGGCCAATGAAATAGTACAAAATTGCAAGACATGTGCTAGGGCTAAATATGATAGACACCCCAAAAAACAAGAGCTTGGAGAGACACCGATCCCCTCACATGTAGGAGAGATGTTACACATAGACATTTTCTCCACTGACAGGAAATACTTTCTAACTTGCATCGACAAGTTCTCTAAGTTTGCTATTGTCCAACCAATCCCCTCAAGAACCATTGTGGATCTGAAGCCAGCTTTAATGCAAATCATGAATTTTTTTCCCAAAGCCAGATCCATTTACTGTGACAATGAACCGTCATTGAATTCAGAGACCATAGTGACTATGCTCGCAAACAACTATGGGGTCAGCATTTCAAATGCACCACCATTGCATAGCATCTCGAATGGACAGGTTGAGCGCTTTCACAGCACTCTGTTAGAGCTAGCCAGATGCCTAAAGATCGATAAAGGCATAAATGACACTGCAGAAGTCATTTTACTGGCTACAACTGAGTACAATAAGTCGATCCATTCGGTCACCGACCAGAGACCAGTTGATGTGGTTCAGGCGCACCCAGATGAGCCACAAGGAAAAATACAAGAAAAGATCAGAAACGCTCAGGCGATGCTCAGAGCTAGGGAGAACGCAAACCGGCAAAATAGGGTCTTCGAGGTTGGTGACAAAGTTTTGGTCAAGTCCAACCGACGGCTCGGAAACAAACTCACACCTTTATGTGATGAGAAGGCAGTGGAAGCAGACCTGGGGACCGAGGTCCTCATTAGAGGGAGGGTGGTCCATAAGGACAACCTAAGGTGACTCCCTTGTTTTTTTTTGTACACCTTTTTTTGAGCTACTAGGCAAACTCGTATAAGTTAGATATAGTTGTTCAACCTACTTTTAGCCACTTGGCATAATTTTTATAAACTTTCTGGTGGTGGGCCGTAAAAAGAAAAACAAAAAAAAAATTGCGAATAAATAAGGAAACAACCTCACTTCACAGGTTTGGATCCATATTACTCCTCTCCTTATCCCTGGCTTCGGCACATGTCATCGACTACTCGCGTGCCAAGTACATTCCCATCGTCGACGGCGAAATCTTGGTATGGGAGAAACACGCCTATGCCAGGCACTCGGCAAACCTCTCCGAGTACGCGCGAATGGTGGAAGAAACAGTCAAATTAATTGACATGTTCCCGCTATCCCACATGAAGAAACTTCTAATTGTGGACACGGCACATCTACAAGACCTATTGGAGGCGTTAGGCACGCACCATAGAGTCGCCAGGAGCTTAGATTTCCTAGGATCCATATTAAAGGTTGTGGCGGGTACACCCGATGCCGACGATTTAGAGCAGACTAGGTTTACTGAAATGCAATTAATAAATGCCAATAATAGACAGATAGGAATAAACACTAGAGTTCAGGACCAGCTTAACCAGTTAACAATTACTGTCAACAAAATTCTCAAGGTAGCCAAAGATTCACAAGTTGACACTGGCCATTTATATGAAACACTACTGTCTAGAAATAGGATGCTAGCGATGGAGTTGCAAAATTTAATGCTTGCTATTACTCTGGCAAAGGCTAACATTGTTAGCCCAAACATTTTGGACCACTCAGATTTGAAATCAATTTGGCTAGAGGAACCCACCAACACTCCCATAGGAGATCTTATGTCCGTTGCGTCCGTAAAAGTTCTTCAATCCATTAACACCATACACTTTATAATTAAATTCCCCAAGATTAAAAAAGCTTGCAGGAAGATCACGATCTATCCTGTCATCCACAAGAACTTCATAGTGCGATTGCTTGACAACGTCATAGCCGAATGCGATGGAGAAACCCACACACTGCAGAGTTGCGCAGCTTCACCTGGAGCCACATTTTGCCGTCTGGCTTCGGAAAGTTCATGTGCCAAAGAGCTCCATGCAGGTGTCACGGTACACTGCGAGATCCAGCCGAGCAACCTGGAAATAATCACCCATGTAGATGACGGAATCATCATCCTCAACGACGGGTCCGCAAGGATTCGGGTGGACAACGGCACTGAGATCCAGATACAAGGCACGCATCTCATCACGTTCGGAGACCGAGTCGCAATTAACGGGACTCTGTTTTACAATCACAACAACGTACGCAATAGAGTCCCAGGTATTGCCAATTCTCCCTTGCTGAACGTCACTGCCACCCAAGATGTCCTCAGCCTCCCTTACCTTCATCGTTTGACGCCGGAACTGATCAAGCTTACCGTGTGGCATTCATTATTGGAGCCATTTGCTGTGCTTTAATCTGCATTGGCCTCACTCTTTGTCGATTCATCGGCGCAAAGAAGTCCGCAAAGCAGTTACGAGAAGTCGTCGCCGGGATTGGGTCGGCCGAGGACGGCCTTATACTTGAAGGGGGAGTAGTTAACAATTAACACTCAATATCGGATATTTTATAAGTTTATAATTAACCCTCGCTATCGCGTGCTCTATAAGTTAAGTAACAGCCCTCGCAATTGCGACATTACATAAGTTGTATCAGCGCGCAATAGCTGCAATAGTCAGCGACGGTAACCGGACACTTTTGTTTTGCTGCAAGAGTTTCCGTTATCGCCAAAGATTTGCTGAGTCGGCTTGCCGACCATGACATTGTGGCGTGATGCGAGTTTTGGCTTAGCTTAAGTGAAATATTCTGTGTTGTAAGAACTTAGTTTTGAATACAGCGCTCTTCCAGTAAGTCGCTTAAATAAATATTCGCTCCGGCACTTAGCCGTTAAATAATTTGTTTCATTGTCTGAGCCCGAGGCCAGCAATAAGAGGTATAGTTTACCTCTCAACCTAATCTTCACCTTCGATAGAGACGAAAGATCTTAATTTATATATTTATTAACCACTACATATTTTACATCCACATCGATGACAACAGTAAAAATGGGTGTGCTCATGTGGAACTGCTCATCTTTTTCTACTCCCAGATATATGAATTAGCTACTAAGTAACAAATCAGCTTATTTGCATATAATTTTTAGCTGCGCGGCAATTGGCAGCCATTTAAATGACGCCATTTTGAATTATATTACAGAGTTGGACTAATCATCTTATTGGAAGACAAAATTCTGTTAATGGGAGCACGAAAATGTTATGCGAAGCAATATCAAACGTGATATTTATTACAGTTTGATATATATATTTAATAACCACTACATATTTTACATCCACATCGATGACAACAGTAAAAATGGGTGTGCTCATGTGGAACTGCTCATCTTTTTCTACTCCCAGATATATGAATTAGCTACTAAGTAACAAATCAGCTTATTTGCATATAATTTTTAGCTGCGCGGCAATTGGCAGCCATTTAAATGACGCCATTTTGAATTATATTACAGAGTTGGACTAATCATCTTATTGGAAGACAAAATTCTGTTAATGGGAGCACGAAAATGTTATGCGAAGCAATATCAAACGTGATATTTATTACAGTTTGATTATATATATTTAATAACCACTACATATTTTACATCCACATCGATGACAACAGTAAAAATGGGTGTGCTCATGTGGAACTGCTCATCTTTTTCTACTCCCAGATATATGAATTAGCTACTAAGTAACAAATCAGCTTATTTGCATATAATTTTTAGCTGCGCGGCAATTGGCAGCCATTTAAATGACGCCATTTTGAATTATATTACAGAGTTGGACTAATCATCTTATTGGAAGACAAAATTCTGTTAATGGGAGCACGAAAATGTTATGCGAAGCAATATCAAACGTGATATTTATTACAGTTTGATATATATATTTAATAACCACTACATATTTTACATCCACATCGATGACAACAGTAAAAATGGGTGTGCTCATGTGGAACTGCTCATCTTTTTCTACTCCCAGATATATGAATTAGCTACTAAGTAACAAATCAGTTTATTTGCATATAATTTTTAGCTGCGCGGCAATTGGCAGCCATTTAAATGACGCCATTTTGAATTATATTACAGAGTTGGACTAATCATCTTATTGGAAGACAAAATTCTGTTAATGGGAGCACGAAAATGTTATGCGAAGCAATATCAAACGTGATATTTATTACAGTTTGATATATATATTTAATAACCACTACATATTTTACATCCACATCGATGACAACAGTAAAAATGGGTGTGCTCATGTGGAACTGCTCATCTTTTTCTACTCCCAGATATATGAATTAGCTACTAAGTAACAAATCAGCTTATTTGCATATAATTTTTAGCTGCGCGGCAATTGGCAGCCATTTAAATGACGCCATTTTGAATTATATTACAGAGTTGGACTAATCATCTTATTGGAAGACAAAATTCTGTTAATGGGAGCACGAAAATGTTATGCGAAGCAATATCAAACGTGATATTTATTACAGTTTGATATATATATTTAATAACCACTACATATTTTACATCCACATCGATGACAACAGTAAAAATGGGTGTGCTCATGTGGAACTGCTCATCTTTTTCTACTCCCAGATATATGAATTAGCTACTAAGTAACAAATCAGCTTATTTGCATATAATTTTTAGCTGCGCGGCAATTGGCAGCCATTTAAATGACGCCATTTTGAATTATATTACAGAGTTGGACTAATCATCTTATTGGAAGACAAAATTCTGTTAATGGGAGCACGAAAATGTTATGCGAAGCAATATCAAACGTGATATTTATTACAGTTTGATATATATATTTAATAACCACTACATATTTTACATCCACATCGATGACAACAGTAAAAATGGGTGTGCTCATGTGGAACTGCTCATCTTTTTCTACTCCCAGATATATGAATTAGCTACTAAGTAACAAATCAGCTTATTTGCATATAATTTTTAGCTGCGCGGCAATTGGCAGCCATTTAAATGACGCCATTTTGAATTATATTACAGAGTTGGACTAATCATCTTATTGGAAGACAAAATTCTGTTAATGGGAGCACGAAAATGTTATGCGAAGCAATATCAAACGTGATATTTATTACAGTTTGATATATATATTTAATAACCACTACATATTTTACATCCACATCGATGACAACAGTAAAAATGGGTGTGCTCATGTGGAACTGCTCATCTTTTTCTACTCCCAGATATATGAATTAGCTACTAAGTAACAAATCAGCTTATTTGCATATAATTTTTAGCTGCGCGGCAATTGGCAGCCATTTAAATGACGCCATTTTGAATTATATTACAGAGTTGGACTAATCATCTTATTGGAAGACAAAATTCTGTTAATGGGAGCACGAAAATGTTATGCGAAGCAATATCAAACGTGATATTTATTACAGTTTGATATATATATTTAATAACCACTACATATTTTACATCCACATCGATGACAACAGTAAAAATGGGTGTGCTCATGTGGAACTGCTCATCTTTTTCTACTCCCAGATATATGAATTAGCTACTAAGTAACAAATCAGCTTATTTGCATATAATTTTTAGCTGCGCGGCAATTGGCAGCCATTTAAATGACGCCATTTTGAATTATATTACAGAGTTGGACTAATCATCTTATTGGAAGACAAAATTCTGTTAATGGGAGCACGAAAATGTTATGCGAAGCAATATCAAACGTGATATTTATTACAGTTTGATATATATATTTTAATAACCACTACATATTTTACATCCACATCGATGACAACAGTAAAAATGGGTGTGCTCATGTGGAACTGCTCATCTTTTTCTACTCCCAGATATATGAATTAGCTACTAAGTAACAAATCAGCTTATTTGCATATAATTTTTAGCTGCGCGGCAATTGGCAGCCATTTAAATGACGCCATTTTGAATTATATTACAGAGTTGGACTAATCATCTTATTGGAAGACAAAATTCTGTTAATGGGAGCACGAAAATGTTATGCGAAGCAATATCAAACGTGATATTTATTACAGTTTGATATATATATTTAATAACCACTACATATTTTACATCCACATCGATGACAACAGTAAAAATGGGTGTGCTCATGTGGAACTGCTCATCTTTTTCTACTCCCAGATATATGAATTAGCTACTAAGTAACAAATCAGCTTATTTGCATATAATTTTTAGCTGCGCGGCAATTGGCAGCCATTTAAATGACGCCATTTTGAATTATATTACAGAGTTGGACTAATCATCTTATTGGAAGACAAAATTCTGTTAATGGGAGCACGAAAATGTTATGCGAAGCAATATCAAACGTGATATTTATTACAGTTTGATATATATATTTAATAACCACTACATATTTTACATCCACATCGATGACAACAGTAAAAATGGGTGTGCTCATGTGGAACTGCTCATCTTTTTCTACTCCCAGATATATGAATTAGCTACTAAGTAACAAATCAGCTTATTTGCATATAATTTTTAGCTGCGCGGCAATTGGCAGCCATTTAAATGACGCCATTTTGAATTATATTACAGAGTTGGACTAATCATCTTATTGGAAGACAAAATTCTGTTAATGGGAGCACGAAAATGTTATGCGAAGCAATATCAAACGTGATATTTATTACAGTTTGATATATATATTTAATAACCACTACATATTTTACATCCACATCGATGACAACAGTAAAAATGGGTGTGCTCATGTGGAACTGCTCATCTTTTTCTACTCCCAGATATATGAATTAGCTACTAAGTAACAAATCAGCTTATTTGCATATAATTTTTAGCTGCGCGGCAATTGGCAGCCATTTAAATGACGCCATTTTGAATTATATTACAGAGTTGGACTAATCATCTTATTGGAAGACAAAATTCTGTTAATGGGAGCACGAAAATGTTATGCGAAGCAATATCAAACGTGATATTTATTACAGTTTGATATATATATTTAATAACCACTACATATTTTACATCCACATCGATGACAACAGTAAAAATGGGTGTGCTCATGTGGAACTGCTCATCTTTTTCTACTCCCAGATATATGAATTAGCTACTAAGTAACAAATCAGCTTATTTGCATATAATTTTTAGCTGCGCGGCAATTGGCAGCCATTTAAATGACGCCATTTTGAATTATATTACAGAGTTGGACTAATCATCTTATTGGAAGACAAAATTCTGTTAATGGGAGCACGAAAATGTTATGCGAAGCAATATCAAACGTGATATTTATTACAGTTTGATATATATATTTAATAACCACTACATATTTTACATCCACATCGATGACAACAGTAAAAATGGGTGTGCTCATGTGGAACTGCTCATCTTTTTCTACTCCCAGATATATGAATTAGCTACTAAGTAACAAATCAGCTTATTTGCATATAATTTTTAGCTGCGCGGCAATTGGCAGCCATTTAAATGACGCCATTTTGAATTATATTACAGAGTTGGACTAATCATCTTATTGGAAGACAAAATTCTGTTAATGGGAGCACGAAAATGTTATGCGAAGCAATATCAAACGTGATATTTATTACAGTTTGATATATATATTTAATAACCACTACATTCATTTTACATTCACATCGATGACAACAGTAAAAATGGGTGTGCTCATGTGGAACTGCTCATCTTTTTCTACTCCCAGATATATGAATTAGCTACTAAGTAACAAATCAGCTTATTTGCATATAATTTTTAGCTGCGCGGCAATTGGCAGCCATTTAAATGACGCCATTTTGAATTATATTACAGAGTTGGACTAATCATCTTATTGGAAGACAAAATTCTGTTAATGGGAGCACGAAAATGTTATGCGAAGCAATATCAAACGTGATATTTATTACAGTTTGATATATATATTTAATAACCACTACATATTTTACATCCACATCGATGACAACAGTAAAAATGGGTGTGCTCATGTGGAACTGCTCATCTTTTTCTACTCCCAGATATATGAATTAGCTACTAAGTAACAAATCAGCTTATTTGCATATAATTTTTAGCTGCGCGGCAATTGGCAGCCATTTAAATGACGCCATTTTGAATTATATTACAGAGTTGGACTAATCATCTTATTGGAAGACAAAATTCTGTTAATGGGAGCACGAAAATGTTATGCGAAGCAATATCAAACGTGATATTTATTACAGTTTGATATATATATTTAATAACCACTACATATTTTACATCCACATCGATGACAACAGTAAAAATGGGTGTGCTCATGTGGAACTGCTCATCTTTTTCTACTCCCAGATATATGAATTAGCTACTAAGTAACAAATCAGCTTATTTGCATATAATTTTTAGCTGCGCGGCAATTGGCAGCCATTTAAATGACGCCATTTTGAATTATATTACAGAGTTGGACTAATCATCTTATTGGAAGACAAAATTCTGTTAATGGGAGCACGAAAATGTTATGCGAAGCAATATCAAACGTGATATTTATTACAGTTTGATATATATATTTAATAACCACTACATATTTTACATCCACATCGATGACAACAGTAAAAATGGGTGTGCTCATGTGGAACTGCTCATCTTTTTCTACTCCCAGATATATGAATTAGCTACTAAGTAACAAATCAGCTTATTTGCATATAATTTTTAGCTGCGCGGCAATTGGCAGCCATTTAAATGACGCCATTTTGAATTATATTACAGAGTTGGACTAATCATCTTATTGGAAGACAAAATTCTGTTAATGGGAGCACGAAAATGTTATGCGAAGCAATATCAAACGTGATATTTATTACAGTTTGATATATATATTTAATAACCACTACATATTTTACATCCACATCGATGACAACAGTAAAAATGGGTGTGCTCATGTGGAACTGCTCATCTTTTTCTACTCCCAGATATATGAATTAGCTACTAAGTAACAAATCAGCTTATTTGCATATAATTTTTAGCTGCGCGGCAATTGGCAGCCATTTAAATGACGCCATTTTGAATTATATTACAGAGTTGGACTAATCATCTTATTGGAAGACAAAATTCTGTTAATGGGAGCACGAAAATGTTATGCGAAGCAATATCAAACGTGATATTTATTACAGTTTGATATATATATTTAATAACCACTACATATTTTACATCCACATCGATGACAACAGTAAAAATGGGTGTGCTCATGTGGAACTGCTCATCTTTTTCTACTCCCAGATATATGAATTAGCTACTAAGTAACAAATCAGCTTATTTGCATATAATTTTTAGCTGCGCGGCAATTGGCAGCCATTTAAATGACGCCATTTTGAATTATATTACAGAGTTGGACTAATCATCTTATTGGAAGACAAAATTCTGTTAATGGGAGCACGAAAATGTTATGCGAAGCAATATCAAACGTGATATTTATTACAGTTTGATATATATATTTAATAACCACTACATATTTTACATCCACATCGATGACAACAGTAAAAATGGGTGTGCTCATGTGGAACTGCTCATCTTTTTCTACTCCCAGATATATGAATTAGCTACTAAGTAACAAATCAGCTTATTTGCATATAATTTTTAGCTGCGCGGCAATTGGCAGCCATTTAAATGACGCCATTTTGAATTATATTACAGAGTTGGACTAATCATCTTATTGGAAGACAAAATTCTGTTAATGGGAGCACGAAAATGTTATGCGAAGCAATATCAAACGTGATATTTATTACAGTTTGATATATATATTTAATAACCACTACATATTTTACATCCACATCGATGACAACAGTAAAAATGGGTGTGCTCATGTGGAACTGCTCATCTTTTTCTACTCCCAGATATATGAATTAGCTACTAAGTAACAAATCAGCTTATTTGCATATAATTTTTAGCTGCGCGGCAATTGGCAGCCATTTAAATGACGCCATTTTGAATTATATTACAGAGTTGGACTAATCATCTTATTGGAAGACAAAATTCTGTTAATGGGAGCACGAAAATGTTATGCGAAGCAATATCAAACGTGATATTTATTACAGTTTGATATATATATTTAATAACCACTACATATTTTACATCCACATCGATGACAACAGTAAAAATGGGTGTGCTCATGTGGAACTGCTCATCTTTTTCTACTCCCAGATATATGAATTAGCTACTAAGTAACAAATCAGTTTATTTGCATATAATTTTTAGCTGCGCGGCAATTGGCAGCCATTTAAATGACGCCATTTTGAATTATATTACAGAGTTGGACTAATCATCTTATTGGAAGACAAAATTCTGTTAATGGGAGCACGAAAATGTTATGCGAAGCAATATCAAACGTGATATTTATTACAGTTTGATATATATATTTAATAACCACTACATATTTTACATCCACATCGATGACAACAGTAAAAATGGGTGTGCTCATGTGGAACTGCTCATCTTTTTCTACTCCCAGATATATGAATTAGCTACTAAGTAACAAATCAGCTTATTTGCATATAATTTTTAGCTGCGCGGCAATTGGCAGCCATTTAAATGACGCCATTTTGAATTATATTACAGAGTTGGACTAATCATCTTATTGGAAGACAAAATTCTGTTAATGGGAGCACGAAAATGTTATGCGAAGCAATATCAAACGTGATATTTATTACAGTTTGATATATATATTTAATAACCACTACATATTTTACATCCACATCGATGACAACAGTAAAAATGGGTGTGCTCATGTGGAACTGCTCATCTTTTTCTACTCCCAGATATATGAATTAGCTACTAAGTAACAAATCAGTTTATTTGCATATAATTTTTAGCTGCGCGGCAATTGGCAGCCATTTAAATGACGCCATTTTGAATTATATTACAGAGTTGGACTAATCATCTTATTGGAAGACAAAATTCTGTTAATGGGAGCACGAAAATGTTATGCGAAGCAATATCAAACGTGATATTTATTACAGTTTGATATATATATTTAATAACCACTACATATTTTACATCCACATCGATGACAACAGTAAAAATGGGTGTGCTCATGTGGAACTGCTCATCTTTTTCTACTCCCAGATATATGAATTAGCTACTAAGTAACAAATCAGCTTATTTGCATATAATTTTTAGCTGCGCGGCAATTGGCAGCCATTTAAATGACGCCATTTTGAATTATATTACAGAGTTGGACTAATCATCTTATTGGAAGACAAAATTCTGTTAATGGGAGCACGAAAATGTTATGCGAAGCAATATCAAACGTGATATTTATTACAGTTTGATATATATATTTAATAACCACTACATATTTTACATCCACATCGATGACAACAGTAAAAATGGGTGTGCTCATGTGGAACTGCTCATCTTTTTCTACTCCCAGATATATGAATTAGCTACTAAGTAACAAATCAGCTTATTTGCATATAATTTTTAGCTGCGCGGCAATTGGCAGCCATTTAAATGACGCCATTTTGAATTATATTACAGAGTTGGACTAATCATCTTATTGGAAGACAAAATTCTGTTAATGGGAGCACGAAAATGTTATGCGAAGCAATATCAAACGTGATATTTATTACAGTTTGATATATATATTTAATAACCACTACATATTTTACATCCACATCGATGACAACAGTAAAAATGGGTGTGCTCATGTGGAACTGCTCATCTTTTTCTACTCCCAGATATATGAATTAGCTACTAAGTAACAAATCAGCTTATTTGCATATAATTTTTAGCTGCGCGGCAATTGGCAGCCATTTAAATGACGCCATTTTGAATTATATTACAGAGTTGGACTAATCATCTTATTGGAAGACAAAATTCTGTTAATGGGAGCACGAAAATGTTATGCGAAGCAATATCAAACGTGATATTTATTACAGTTTGATATATATATTTAATAACCACTACATATTTTACATCCACATCGATGACAACAGTAAAAATGGGTGTGCTCATGTGGAACTGCTCATCTTTTTCTACTCCCAGATATATGAATTAGCTACTAAGTAACAAATCAGCTTATTTGCATATAATTTTTAGCTGCGCGGCAATTGGCAGCCATTTAAATGACGCCATTTTGAATTATATTACAGAGTTGGACTAATCATCTTATTGGAAGACAAAATTCTGTTAATGGGAGCACGAAAATGTTATGCGAAGCAATATCAAACGTGATATTTATTACAGTTTGATATATATATTTAATAACCACTACATATTTTACATCCACATCGATGACAACAGTAAAAATGGGTGTGCTCATGTGGAACTGCTCATCTTTTTCTACTCCCAGATATATGAATTAGCTACTAAGTAACAAATCAGCTTATTTGCATATAATTTTTAGCTGCGCGGCAATTGGCAGCCATTTAAATGACGCCATTTTGAATTATATTACAGAGTTGGACTAATCATCTTATTGGAAGACAAAATTCTGTTAATGGGAGCACGAAAATGTTATGCGAAGCAATATCAAACGTGATATTTATTACAGTTTGATATATATATTTAATAACCACTACATATTTTACATCCACATCGATGACAACAGTAAAAATGGGTGTGCTCATGTGGAACTGCTCATCTTTTTCTACTCCCAGATATATGAATTAGCTACTAAGTAACAAATCAGCTTATTTGCATATAATTTTTAGCTGCGCGGCAATTGGCAGCCATTTAAATGACGCCATTTTGAATTATATTACAGAGTTGGACTAATCATCTTATTGGAAGACAAAATTCTGTTAATGGGAGCACGAAAATGTTATGCGAAGCAATATCAAACGTGATATTTATTACAGTTTGATATATATATTTAATAACCACTACATATTTTACATCCACATCGATGACAACAGTAAAAATGGGTGTGCTCATGTGGAACTGCTCATCTTTTTCTACTCCCAGATATATGAATTAGCTACTAAGTAACAAATCAGCTTATTTGCATATAATTTTTAGCTGCGCGGCAATTGGCAGCCATTTAAATGACGCCATTTTGAATTATATTACAGAGTTGGACTAATCATCTTATTGGAAGACAAAATTCTGTTAATGGGAGCACGAAAATGTTATGCGAAGCAATATCAAACGTGATATTTATTACAGTTTGATATATATATTTAATAACCACTACATATTTTACATCCACATCGATGACAACAGTAAAAATGGGTGTGCTCATGTGGAACTGCTCATCTTTTTCTACTCCCAGATATATGAATTAGCTACTAAGTAACAAATCAGCTTATTTGCATATAATTTTTAGCTACGCGGCAATTGGCAGCCATTTAAATGACGCCATTTTGAATTATATTACAGAGTTGGACTAATCATCTTATTGGAAGACAAAATTCTGTTAATGGGAGCACGAAAATGTTATGCGAAGCAATATCAAACGTGATATTTATTACAGTTTGATATATATATTTAATAACCACTACATATTTTACATCCACATCGATGACAACAGTAAAAATGGGTGTGCTCATGTGGAACTGCTCATCTTTTTCTACTCCCAGATATATGAATTAGCTACTAAGTAACAAATCAGCTTATTTGCATATAATTTTTAGCTGCGCGGCAATTGGCAGCCATTTAAATGACGCCATTTTGAATTATATTACAGAGTTGGACTAATCATCTTATTGGAAGACAAAATTCTGTTAATGGGAGCACGAAAATGTTATGCGAAGCAATATCAAACGTGATATTTATTACAGTTTGATATATATATTTAATAACCACTACATATTTTACATCCACATCGATGACAACAGTAAAAATGGGTGTGCTCATGTGGAACTGCTCATCTTTTTCTACTCCCAGATATATGAATTAGCTACTAAGTAACAAATCAGCTTATTTGCATATAATTTTTAGCTGCGCGGCAATTGGCAGCCATTTAAATGACGCCATTTTGAATTATATTACAGAGTTGGACTAATCATCTTATTGGAAGACAAAATTCTGTTAATGGGAGCACGAAAATGTTATGCGAAGCAATATCAAACGTGATATTTATTACAGTTTGATATATATATTTAATAACCACTACATATTTTACATCCACATCGATGACAACAGTAAAAATGGGTGTGCTCATGTGGAACTGCTCATCTTTTTCTACTCCCAGATATATGAATTAGCTACTAAGTAACAAATCAGCTTATTTGCATATAATTTTTAGCTGCGCGGCAATTGGCAGCCATTTAAATGACGCCATTTTGAATTATATTACAGAGTTGGACTAATCATCTTATTGGAAGACAAAATTCTGTTAATGGGAGCACGAAAATGTTATGCGAAGCAATATCAAACGTGATATTTATTACAGTTTGATATATATATTTAATAACCACTACATATTTTACATCCACATCGATGACAACAGTAAAAATGGGTGTGCTCATGTGGAACTGCTCATCTTTTTCTACTCCCAGATATATGAATTAGCTACTAAGTAACAAATCAGCTTATTTGCATATAATTTTTAGCTGCGCGGCAATTGGCAGCCATTTAAATGACGCCATTTTGAATTATATTACAGAGTTGGACTAATCATCTTATTGGAAGACAAAATTCTGTTAATGGGAGCACGAAAATGTTATGCGAAGCAATATCAAACGTGATATTTATTACAGTTTGATATATATATTTAATAACCACTACATATTTTACATCCACATCGATGACAACAGTAAAAATGGGTGTGCTCATGTGGAACTGCTCATCTTTTTCTACTCCCAGATATATGAATTAGCTACTAAGTAACAAATCAGCTTATTTGCATATAATTTTTAGCTGCGCGGCAATTGGCAGCCATTTAAATGACGCCATTTTGAATTATATTACAGAGTTGGACTAATCATCTTATTGGAAGACAAAATTCTGTTAATGGGAGCACGAAAATGTTATGCGAAGCAATATCAAACGTGATATTTATTACAGTTTGATATATATATTTAATAACCACTACATATTTTACATCCACATCGATGACAACAGTAAAAATGGGTGTGCTCATGTGGAACTGCTCATCTTTTTCTACTCCCAGATATATGAATTAGCTACTAAGTAACAAATCAGCTTATTTGCATATAATTTTTAGCTGCGCGGCAATTGGCAGCCATTTAAATGACGCCATTTTGAATTATATTACAGAGTTGGACTAATCATCTTATTGGAAGACAAAATTCTGTTAATGGGAGCACGAAAATGTTATGCGAAGCAATATCAAACGTGATATTTATTACAGTTTGATATATATATTTAATAACCACTACATATTTTACATCCACATCGATGACAACAGTAAAAATGGGTGTGCTCATGTGGAACTGCTCATCTTTTTCTACTCCCAGATATATGAATTAGCTACTAAGTAACAAATCAGCTTATTTGCATATAATTTTTAGCTGCGCGGCAATTGGCAGCCATTTAAATGACGCCATTTTGAATTATATTACAGAGTTGGACTAATCATCTTATTGGAAGACAAAATTCTGTTAATGGGAGCACGAAAATGTTATGCGAAGCAATATCAAACGTGATATTTATTACAGTTTGATATATATATTTAATAACCACTACATATTTTACATCCACATCGATGACAACAGTAAAAATGGGTGTGCTCATGTGGAACTGCTCATCTTTTTCTACTCCCAGATATATGAATTAGCTACTAAGTAACAAATCAGTTTATTTGCATATAATTTTTAGCTGCGCGGCAATTGGCAGCCATTTAAATGACGCCATTTTGAATTATATTACAGAGTTGGACTAATCATCTTATTGGAAGACAAAATTCTGTTAATGGGAGCACGAAAATGTTATGCGAAGCAATATCAAACGTGATATTTATTACAGTTTGATATATATATTTAATAACCACTACATATTTTACATCCACATCGATGACAACAGTAAAAATGGGTGTGCTCATGTGGAACTGCTCATCTTTTTCTACTCCCAGATATATGAATTAGCTACTAAGTAACAAATCAGCTTATTTGCATATAATTTTTAGCTGCGCGGCAATTGGCAGCCATTTAAATGACGCCATTTTGAATTATATTACAGAGTTGGACTAATCATCTTATTGGAAGACAAAATTCTGTTAATGGGAGCACGAAAATGTTATGCGAAGCAATATCAAACGTGATATTTATTACAGTTTGATATATATATTTAATAACCACTACATATTTTACATCCACATCGATGACAACAGTAAAAATGGGTGTGCTCATGTGGAACTGCTCATCTTTTTCTACTCCCAGATATATGAATTAGCTACTAAGTAACAAATCAGCTTATTTGCATATAATTTTTAGCTGCGCGGCAATTGGCAGCCATTTAAATGACGCCATTTTGAATTATATTACAGAGTTGGACTAATCATCTTATTGGAAGACAAAATTCTGTTAATGGGAGCACGAAAATGTTATGCGAAGCAATATCAAACGTGATATTTATTACAGTTTGATATATATATTTAATAACCACTACATATTTTACATCCACATCGATGACAACAGTAAAAATGGGTGTGCTCATGTGGAACTGCTCATCTTTTTCTACTCCCAGATATATGAATTAGCTACTAAGTAACAAATCAGCTTATTTGCATATAATTTTTAGCTGCGCGGCAATTGGCAGCCATTTAAATGACGCCATTTTGAATTATATTACAGAGTTGGACTAATCATCTTATTGGAAGACAAAATTCTGTTAATGGGAGCACGAAAATGTTATGCGAAGCAATATCAAACGTGATATTTATTACAGTTTGATATATATATTTAATAACCACTACATATTTTACATCCACATCGATGACAACAGTAAAAATGGGTGTGCTCATGTGGAACTGCTCATCTTTTTCTACTCCCAGATATATGAATTAGCTACTAAGTAACAAATCAGCTTATTTGCATATAATTTTTAGCTGCGCGGCAATTGGCAGCCATTTAAATGACGCCATTTTGAATTATATTACAGAGTTGGACTAATCATCTTATTGGAAGACAAAATTCTGTTAATGGGAGCACGAAAATGTTATGCGAAGCAATATCAAACGTGATATTTATTACAGTTTGATATATATATTTAATAACCACTACATATTTTACATCCACATCGATGACAACAGTAAAAATGGGTGTGCTCATGTGGAACTGCTCATCTTTTTCTACTCCCAGATATATGAATTAGCTACTAAGTAACAAATCAGCTTATTTGCATATAATTTTTAGCTGCGCGGCAATTGGCAGCCATTTAAATGACGCCATTTTGAATTATATTACAGAGTTGGACTAATCATCTTATTGGAAGACAAAATTCTGTTAATGGGAGCACGAAAATGTTATGCGAAGCAATATCAAACGTGATATTTATTACAGTTTGATATATATATTTAATAACCACTACATATTTTACATCCACATCGATGACAACAGTAAAAATGGGTGTGCTCATGTGGAACTGCTCATCTTTTTCTACTCCCAGATATATGAATTAGCTACTAAGTAACAAATCAGCTTATTTGCATATAATTTTTAGCTGCGCGGCAATTGGCAGCCATTTAAATGACGCCATTTTGAATTATATTACAGAGTTGGACTAATCATCTTATTGGAAGACAAAATTCTGTTAATGGGAGCACGAAAATGTTATGCGAAGCAATATCAAACGTGATATTTATTACAGTTTGATATATATATTTAATAACCACTACATATTTTACATCCACATCGATGACAACAGTAAAAATGGGTGTGCTCATGTGGAACTGCTCATCTTTTTCTACTCCCAGATATATGAATTAGCTACTAAGTAACAAATCAGCTTATTTGCATATAATTTTTAGCTGCGCGGCAATTGGCAGCCATTTAAATGACGCCATTTTGAATTATATTACAGAGTTGGACTAATCATCTTATTGGAAGACAAAATTCTGTTAATGGGAGCACGAAAATGTTATGCGAAGCAATATCAAACGTGATATTTATTACAGTTTGATATATATATTTAATAACCACTACATATTTTACATCCACATCGATGACAACAGTAAAAATGGGTGTGCTCATGTGGAACTGCTCATCTTTTTCTACTCCCAGATATATGAATTAGCTACTAAGTAACAAATCAGCTTATTTGCATATAATTTTTAGCTGCGCGGCAATTGGCAGCCATTTAAATGACGCCATTTTGAATTATATTACAGAGTTGGACTAATCATCTTATTGGAAGACAAAATTCTGTTAATGGGAGCACGAAAATGTTATGCGAAGCAATATCAAACGTGATATTTATTACAGTTTGATATATATATTTAATAACCACTACATATTTTACATCCACATCGATGACAACAGTAAAAATGGGTGTGCTCATGTGGAACTGCTCATCTTTTTCTACTCCCAGATATATGAATTAGCTACTAAGTAACAAATCAGCTTATTTGCATATAATTTTTAGCTGCGCGGCAATTGGCAGCCATTTAAATGACGCCATTTTGAATTATATTACAGAGTTGGACTAATCATCTTATTGGAAGACAAAATTCTGTTAATGGGAGCACGAAAATGTTATGCGAAGCAATATCAAACGTGATATTTATTACAGTTTGATATATATATTTAATAACCACTACATATTTTACATCCACATCGATGACAACAGTAAAAATGGGTGTGCTCATGTGGAACTGCTCATCTTTTTCTACTCCCAGATATATGAATTAGCTACTAAGTAACAAATCAGCTTATTTGCATATAATTTTTAGCTGCGCGGCAATTGGCAGCCATTTAAATGACGCCATTTTGAATTATATTACAGAGTTGGACTAATCATCTTATTGGAAGACAAAATTCTGTTAATGGGAGCACGAAAATGTTATGCGAAGCAATATCAAACGTGATATTTATTACAGTTTGATATATATATTTAATAACCACTACATATTTTACATCCACATCGATGACAACAGTAAAAATGGGTGTGCTCATGTGGAACTGCTCATCTTTTTCTACTCCCAGATATATGAATTAGCTACTAAGTAACAAATCAGCTTATTTGCATATAATTTTTAGCTGCGCGGCAATTGGCAGCCATTTAAATGACGCCATTTTGAATTATATTACAGAGTTGGACTAATCATCTTATTGGAAGACAAAATTCTGTTAATGGGAGCACGAAAATGTTATGCGAAGCAATATCAAACGTGATATTTATTACAGTTTGATATATATATTTAATAACCACTACATATTTTACATCCACATCGATGACAACAGTAAAAATGGGTGTGCTCATGTGGAACTGCTCATCTTTTTCTACTCCCAGATATATGAATTAGCTACTAAGTAACAAATCAGCTTATTTGCATATAATTTTTAGCTGCGCGGCAATTGGCAGCCATTTAAATGACGCCATTTTGAATTATATTACAGAGTTGGACTAATCATCTTATTGGAAGACAAAATTCTGTTAATGGGAGCACGAAAATGTTATGCGAAGCAATATCAAACGTGATATTTATTACAGTTTGATATATATATTTAATAACCACTACATATTTTACATCCACATCGATGACAACAGTAAAAATGGGTGTGCTCATGTGGAACTGCTCATCTTTTTCTACTCCCAGATATATGAATTAGCTACTAAGTAACAAATCAGCTTATTTGCATATAATTTTTAGCTGCGCGGCAATTGGCAGCCATTTAAATGACGCCATTTTGAATTATATTACAGAGTTGGACTAATCATCTTATTGGAAGACAAAATTCTGTTAATGGGAGCACGAAAATGTTATGCGAAGCAATATCAAACGTGATATTTATTACAGTTTGATATATATATTTAATAACCACTACATATTTTACATCCACATCGATGACAACAGTAAAAATGGGTGTGCTCATGTGGAACTGCTCATCTTTTTCTACTCCCAGATATATGAATTAGCTACTAAGTAACAAATCAGCTTATTTGCATATAATTTTTAGCTGCGCGGCAATTGGCAGCCATTTAAATGACGCCATTTTGAATTATATTACAGAGTTGGACTAATCATCTTATTGGAAGACAAAATTCTGTTAATGGGAGCACGAAAATGTTATGCGAAGCAATATCAAACGTGATATTTATTACAGTTTGATATATATATTTAATAACCACTACATATTTTACATCCACATCGATGACAACAGTAAAAATGGGTGTGCTCATGTGGAACTGCTCATCTTTTTCTACTCCCAGATATATGAATTAGCTACTAAGTAACAAATCAGCTTATTTGCATATAATTTTTAGCTGCGCGGCAATTGGCAGCCATTTAAATGACGCCATTTTGAATTATATTACAGAGTTGGACTAATCATCTTATTGGAAGACAAAATTCTGTTAATGGGAGCACGAAAATGTTATGCGAAGCAATATCAAACGTGATATTTATTACAGTTTGATATATATATTTAATAACCACTACATATTTTACATCCACATCGATGACAACAGTAAAAATGGGTGTGCTCATGTGGAACTGCTCATCTTTTTCTACTCCCAGATATATGAATTAGCTACTAAGTAACAAATCAGCTTATTTGCATATAATTTTTAGCTGCGCGGCAATTGGCAGCCATTTAAATGACGCCATTTTGAATTATATTACAGAGTTGGACTAATCATCTTATTGGAAGACAAAATTCTGTTAATGGGAGCACGAAAATGTTATGCGAAGCAATATCAAACGTGATATTTATTACAGTTTGATATATATATTTAATAACCACTACATATTTTACATCCACATCGATGACAACAGTAAAAATGGGTGTGCTCATGTGGAACTGCTCATCTTTTTCTACTCCCAGATATATGAATTAGCTACTAAGTAACAAATCAGCTTATTTGCATATAATTTTTAGCTGCGCGGCAATTGGCAGCCATTTAAATGACGCCATTTTGATTTATAGTACAGAGTTGGACTAATCATCTTATTGGAAGACAAAATCTGTTAATGGGAGCACGAAAATGTTATGCGAAGCAATATCAAACGTGATATTTATTACAGTTTGATATATATATTTAATAACCACTACATATTTTACATCCACATCGATGACAACAGTAAAAATGGGTGTGCTCATGTGGAACTGCTCATCTTTTTCTACTCCCAGATATATGAATTAGCTACTAAGTAACAAATCAGCTTATTTGCATATAATTTTTAGCTGCGCGGCAATTGGCAGCCATTTAAATGACGCCATTTTGAATTATATTACAGAGTTGGACTAATCATCTTATTGGAAGACAAAATTCTGTTAATGGGAGCACGAAAATGTTATGCGAAGCAATATCAAACGTGATATTTATTACAGTTTGATATATATATTTAATAACCACTACATATTTTACATCCACATCGATGACAACAGTAAAAATGGGTGTGCTCATGTGGAACTGCTCATCTTTTTCTACTCCCAGATATATGAATTAGCTACTAAGTAACAAATCAGTTTATTTGCATATAATTTTTAGCTGCGCGGCAATTGGCAGCCATTTAAATGACGCCATTTTGAATTATATTACAGAGTTGGACTAATCATCTTATTGGAAGACAAAATTCTGTTAATGGGAGCACGAAAATGTTATGCGAAGCAATATCAAACGTGATATTTATTACAGTTTGATATATATATTTAATAACCACTACATATTTTACATCCACATCGATGACAACAGTAAAAATGGGTGTGCTCATGTGGAACTGCTCATCTTTTTCTACTCCCAGATATATGAATTAGCTACTAAGTAACAAATCAGCTTATTTGCATATAATTTTTAGCTGCGCGGCAATTGGCAGCCATTTAAATGACGCCATTTTGAATTATATTACAGAGTTGGACTAATCATCTTATTGGAAGACAAAATTCTGTTAATGGGAGCACGAAAATGTTATGCGAAGCAATATCAAACGTGATATTTATTACAGTTTGATATATATATTTAATAACCACTACATATTTTACATCCACATCGATGACAACAGTAAAAATGGGTGTGCTCATGTGGAACTGCTCATCTTTTTCTACTCCCAGATATATGAATTAGCTACTAAGTAACAAATCAGCTTATTTGCATATAATTTTTAGCTGCGCGGCAATTGGCAGCCATTTAAATGACGCCATTTTGAATTATATTACAGAGTTGGACTAATCATCTTATTGGAAGACAAAATTCTGTTAATGGGAGCACGAAAATGTTATGCGAAGCAATATCAAACGTGATATTTATTACAGTTTGATATATATATTTAATAACCACTACATATTTTACATCCACATCGATGACAACAGTAAAAATGGGTGTGCTCATGTGGAACTGCTCATCTTTTTCTACTCCCAGATATATGAATTAGCTACTAAGTAACAAATCAGCTTATTTGCATATAATTTTTAGCTGCGCGGCAATTGGCAGCCATTTAAATGACGCCATTTTGAATTATATTACAGAGTTGGACTAATCATCTTATTGGAAGACAAAATTCTGTTAATGGGAGCACGAAAATGTTATGCGAAGCAATATCAAACGTGATATTTATTACAGTTTGATATATATATTTAATAACCACTACATATTTTACATCCACATCGATGACAACAGTAAAAATGGGTGTGCTCATGTGGAACTGCTCATCTTTTTCTACTCCCAGATATATGAATTAGCTACTAAGTAACAAATCAGCTTATTTGCATATAATTTTTAGCTGCGCGGCAATTGGCAGCCATTTAAATGACGCCATTTTGAATTATATTACAGAGTTGGACTAATCATCTTATTGGAAGACAAAATTCTGTTAATGGGAGCACGAAAATGTTATGCGAAGCAATATCAAACGTGATATTTATTACAGTTTGATATATATATTTAATAACCACTACATATTTTACATCCACATCGATGACAACAGTAAAAATGGGTGTGCTCATGTGGAACTGCTCATCTTTTTCTACTCCCAGATATATGAATTAGCTACTAAGTAACAAATCAGCTTATTTGCATATAATTTTTAGCTGCGCGGCAATTGGCAGCCATTTAAATGACGCCATTTTGAATTATATTACAGAGTTGGACTAATCATCTTATTGGAAGACAAAATTCTGTTAATGGGAGCACGAAAATGTTATGCGAAGCAATATCAAACGTGATATTTATTACAGTTTGATATATATATTTAATAACCACTACATATTTTACATCCACATCGATGACAACAGTAAAAATGGGTGTGCTCATGTGGAACTGCTCATCTTTTTCTACTCCCAGATATATGAATTAGCTACTAAGTAACAAATCAGCTTATTTGCATATAATTTTTAGCTGCGCGGCAATTGGCAGCCATTTAAATGACGCCATTTTGAATTATATTACAGAGTTGGACTAATCATCTTATTGGAAGACAAAATTCTGTTAATGGGAGCACGAAAATGTTATGCGAAGCAATATCAAACGTGATATTTATTACAGTTTGATATATATATTTAATAACCACTACATATTTTACATCCACATCGATGACAACAGTAAAAATGGGTGTGCTCATGTGGAACTGCTCATCTTTTTCTACTCCCAGATATATGAATTAGCTACTAAGTAACAAATCAGCTTATTTGCATATAATTTTTAGCTGCGCGGCAATTGGCAGCCATTTAAATGACGCCATTTTGAATTATATTACAGAGTTGGACTAATCATCTTATTGGAAGACAAAATTCTGTTAATGGGAGCACGAAAATGTTATGCGAAGCAATATCAAACGTGATATTTATTACAGTTTGATATATATATTTAATAACCACTACATATTTTACATCCACATCGATGACAACAGTAAAAATGGGTGTGCTCATGTGGAACTGCTCATCTTTTTCTACTCCCAGATATATGAATTAGCTACTAAGTAACAAATCAGCTTATTTGCATATAATTTTTAGCTGCGCGGCAATTGGCAGCCATTTAAATGACGCCATTTTGAATTATATTACAGAGTTGGACTAATCATCTTATTGGAAGACAAAATTCTGTTAATGGGAGCACGAAAATGTTATGCGAAGCAATATCAAACGTGATATTTATTACAGTTTGATATATATATTTAATAACCACTACATATTTTACATCCACATCGATGACAACAGTAAAAATGGGTGTGCTCATGTGGAACTGCTCATCTTTTTCTACTCCCAGATATATGAATTAGCTACTAAGTAACAAATCAGCTTATTTGCATATAATTTTTAGCTGCGCGGCAATTGGCAGCCATTTAAATGACGCCATTTTGAATTATATTACAGAGTTGGACTAATCATCTTATTGGAAGACAAAATTCTGTTAATGGGAGCACGAAAATGTTATGCGAAGCAATATCAAACGTGATATTTATTACAGTTTGATATATATATTTAATAACCACTACATATTTTACATCCACATCGATGACAACAGTAAAAATGGGTGTGCTCATGTGGAACTGCTCATCTTTTTCTACTCCCAGATATATGAATTAGCTACTAAGTAACAAATCAGCTTATTTGCATATAATTTTTAGCTGCGCGGCAATTGGCAGCCATTTAAATGACGCCATTTTGAATTATATTACAGAGTTGGACTAATCATCTTATTGGAAGACAAAATTCTGTTAATGGGAGCACGAAAATGTTATGCGAAGCAATATCAAACGTGATATTTATTACAGTTTGATATATATATTTAATAACCACTACATATTTTACATCCACATCGATGACAACAGTAAAAATGGGTGTGCTCATGTGGAACTGCTCATCTTTTTCTACTCCCAGATATATGAATTAGCTACTAAGTAACAAATCAGCTTATTTGCATATAATTTTTAGCTGCGCGGCAATTGGCAGCCATTTAAATGACGCCATTTTGAATTATATTACAGAGTTGGACTAATCATCTTATTGGAAGACAAAATTCTGTTAATGGGAGCACGAAAATGTTATGCGAAGCAATATCAAACGTGATATTTATTACAGTTTGATATATATATTTAATAACCACTACATATTTTACATCCACATCGATGACAACAGTAAAAATGGGTGTGCTCATGTGGAACTGCTCATCTTTTTCTACTCCCAGATATATGAATTAGCTACTAAGTAACAAATCAGCTTATTTGCATATAATTTTTAGCTGCGCGGCAATTGGCAGCCATTTAAATGACGCCATTTTGAATTATATTACAGAGTTGGACTAATCATCTTATTGGAAGACAAAATTCTGTTAATGGGAGCACGAAAATGTTATGCGAAGCAATATCAAACGTGATATTTATTACAGTTTGATATATATATTTAATAACCACTACATATTTTACATCCACATCGATGACAACAGTAAAAATGGGTGTGCTCATGTGGAACTGCTCATCTTTTTCTACTCCCAGATATATGAATTAGCTACTAAGTAACAAATCAGCTTATTTGCATATAATTTTTAGCTGCGCGGCAATTGGCAGCCATTTAAATGACGCCATTTTGAATTATATTACAGAGTTGGACTAATCATCTTATTGGAAGACAAAATTCTGTTAATGGGAGCACGAAAATGTTATGCGAAGCAATATCAAACGTGATATTTATTACAGTTTGATATATATATTTAATAACCACTACATATTTTACATCCACATCGATGACAACAGTAAAAATGGGTGTGCTCATGTGGAACTGCTCATCTTTTTCTACTCCCAGATATATGAATTAGCTACTAAGTAACAAATCAGCTTATTTGCATATAATTTTTAGCTGCGCGGCAATTGGCAGCCATTTAAATGACGCCATTTTGAATTATATTACAGAGTTGGACTAATCATCTTATTGGAAGACAAAATTCTGTTAATGGGAGCACGAAAATGTTATGCGAAGCAATATCAAACGTGATATTTATTACAGTTTGATATATATATTTAATAACCACTACATATTTTACATCCACATCGATGACAACAGTAAAAATGGGTGTGCTCATGTGGAACTGCTCATCTTTTTCTACTCCCAGATATATGAATTAGCTACTAAGTAACAAATCAGCTTATTTGCATATAATTTTTAGCTGCGCGGCAATTGGCAGCCATTTAAATGACGCCATTTTGAATTATATTACAGAGTTGGACTAATCATCTTATTGGAAGACAAAATTCTGTTAATGGGAGCACGAAAATGTTATGCGAAGCTATATCAAACGTGATATTTATTACATTTTTATATATATTTATTTAATAACCACTACATATATTACCTCCACATCGATGACAACAGTAAAAATGGGTGTGCTCATGTGGAACTGCTCATCTTTTTCTACTCCCAGATATATGAATTAGCTACTAAGTAACAAATCAGCTTATTTGCATATAATTTTTAGCTGCGCGGCAATTGGCAGCCATTTAAATGACGCCATTTTGATTTATATTACAGAGTTGGACTAATCATCTTATTGGAAGACAAAATTCTGTTAATGGGAGCACGAAAATGTTTTGCGAAGCAACATTAAACGCGATATTTATTACAGTTTGATATATATATATAATAACCACTACATATTTTACATCCACATCGATGACAACAGTAAAAATGGGTGTGCTCATGTGGAACTGCTCATCTTTTTCTACTCCCAGATAAATGAATTAGCTACGAAGTAACAAATCAGCTTATTTGCATATAATTTTTAGCTGCGCGGCAATTGGCAGCCATTTAAATGACGCCATTTTGAATTATATTACAGAGTTGGACTAATCATCTTATTGGAAGACAAAATTCTGTTAATGGGAGCACGAAAATGTTATGCGAAGCAACATTAAACGCGATATTTATTACAGTTTGATTTATATATTTAATAACCACTACATATTTTACATCCACATCGATGACAACAGTAAAAATGGGTGTGCTCATGTAGAACTGCTCATCTTTTTCTACTCCCAGATATATGAATTAGCTACTAAGTAACAAATCAGCTTATTTGCATATAATTTTTAGCTACGCGGCAATTGGTAGCCATTTAAATGACGCCATTTTGAATTATATTAGAGAGTTGAACTAATCATCTTAAAGAAAGACAAAATTCTGTTAATGGGAGCACGAAAATGTTATGCGAAGCAATATCAAACGTGATATTTATTACAGTTTGATATATATATTAAATAACCACTACATATTTTACATCCACATCGATGACAACCGTAAAAATGAGTGTGCTCATGTGGAACTGCTCATCTTTTTCTACTCCCAGATATATGAATTTGCTACTAAGTAACAAATCAGCTTATTTGCATATAATTTTTAGCTGCGCGGCAATTGGCAGCCATTTAAATGACGCCATTTTGATTTATAGTACAGAGTTGGACTAATCATCTTATTGGAAGACAAAATCTGTTAATGGGAGCACGAAAATGTTATGCGAAGCTATATCAAACGTGATATTTATTACAGTTTAATATATATATTTAATAAACACTACATATTTTACATCCACATCGATGACAACAGTAAAAATGGGTGTGCTCATGTGGAACTGCTCATCTTTTTCTACTCCCAGATATATGAATTAGCTACTAAGTAACAAATCAGCTTATTTGCATATAATTTTTAGCTGCGCGGCAATTGGCAGCCATTTAAATGACGCCATTTTGATTTATATTACAGAGTTGGACTAATCATCTTATTGGAAGACAAAATTCTGTTAATGGGAGCACGAAAATGTTATGCGAAGCAATATCAAACGTGATATTTATTACAGTTTGATATATATATTTAATAACCACTACATATTTTACATCCACATCGATGACAACAGTAAAAATGGGTGTGCTCATGTGGAACTGCTCATCTTTTCTACTCCCAGATATATGAATTAGCTACTAAGTAACAAATCAGCTTATTTGCATATAATTTTTAGCTGCGCGGCAATTGGCATGCCATTTAAATGACGCCATTTTGAATTATATTACAGAGTTGGACTAATCATCTTATTGGAAGACAAAATTCTGTTAATGGGAGCACGAAAATGTTATGCGAAGCAACATTAAACGTGATATTTATTACAGTTTGATATATATATTTAATAACCACTACATATTTTACATCCACATCGATGACAACAGTACAAATGGGGTGTGCTCATGTGGAACTGCTCATATTTTCTACTCCCAGATATATGAATTAGCTACTAAGTAACAAATCAGCTTATTTGCATATAATTTTTAGCTACGCGGCAATTGGCAGCCATTTAAATGACGCCATTTTGAATTATATTACAGAGTTGGACTAATCATCTTATTGGAAGACAAAATTCTGTTAATGGGAGCACGAAAATGTTATGCGAAGCAATATCAAACGTGATATTTATTACAGTTTGATATATATATTTAATAACCACTACATATTTTACATCCACATCGATGACAACAGTAAAAATGGGTGTGCTCATGTGGAACTGCTCATCTTTTTCTACTCCCAGATATATGAATTGGCTACTAAGTAACAAATCAGCTTATTTGCATATAATTTTTAGCTGCGCGGCAATTGGCAGCCATTTAAATGACGCTATTTTGAATTATATTACAGAGTGGGACTAATCATCTTATTGGAAGACAAAATTCTGTTAATGGGAGCACGAAAATGTTATGCGAAGCAATATCAAAAGTGATATTTATTACAGTTTGATATATATATTTAATAACCACTACATATTTTACATCCACATCGATGACAACAGTACAAATGGGTGTGCTCATGTGGAATTGTCTATCTTTTTCTACTCCCAGATATATGAATTAGCTACTAAGTAACAAATCAGCTTATTTGCATATAATTTTGAGCTGCGCGGCAATTGGCAGCCATTTAAATGACGCCATTTTGATTTATATTACAGAGTTGGACTAATCATCACATTGGAAGACAAAA
>JAWNON010000232.1:0-45833 GCA_035045945.1 Drosophila anceps | reverse complement strand
AAATAAAAAACTACGTCATTATATATATATATATTATATGGTTAGTGCTATTACATACAAATATAGTTGCGGACAGCATGACTGCCAAAGCCGCTTGCTCGCGTCAACTATGTAAGCGCGATTAATAATTCTAGTTAACTCTTAATGCCAAAATACATTGGTTAATTTTCTCCCTAAATATCTAGGTAGCTCAAACTCAACCAATGTTCAAAATATAAAAATACAAAAAAGGTAAGAGAAACAATTTATATTATATTAAATATATATTATATTATATAAAAAGCAACAGGAGTGAACGGTTGGAACAGAATAGAACATAAAGATTTGGCATTAAAGTGAGAGAAATCAAAACAAATAAGACATTTTTCCTATTCTTGGATAATGACATTTTTTAACTCAATTGCATTTCTTGCTGCGTGCTGGCCACTCCAAAACAGAAATTTCTGTGTCTCTAAAATAAGCCTTAGTGAGCTCTACTGTTACTCGACACCGGAATAATCCTATTTCAATGAGACTCCAACAGTTCAACATCGTTTTGTGCATTTATTCTATGCATTATAAAACAAGTTTAAGTCTTTCCATTATACATGGATGCAGCCCGCATCATTGATATGGGGTATTAGGTGTATTATTTGGTTGAAGAAATGTTGGAAATCTTTGGGCATTGGAATTGGTTGGATGTGGCTTAAAAATTTTTTCTTGTTTAAAATTAATAGAATTTGAATATTGGTTCGGTTCATCATATACATTTTTTTCTTGCAATAACTTTATAAGTGATCATAAATCGGGAATTTCGCAGTTTACTATTCGAATGAAAATGTTAGTAGGCAATTTTTGAATAAGATATCGATACTAGTCTTTATTAATCGTGTATACAATGTTTTTTCAACAATGTTATTTTCTAATTCTAGCTTACTCATCAAGGTTCGAATGTGGTATTCGGCCTCCTAAAGAAATTCTCAGACGTTGAATGGTGTATTCCTTAATTCCTCCAGTAGGATGTGGTTCTTGGTTTGCGTTTTAAAGTTCAACACAAGTTGAGTTGTTATATCTGTATGCCAAGGGATGTCAGAACTAATGCAGCGTTCCACAAGTCCAAAAAGTATTGATTACTGCCTTACTTCATTGGTGGATAAACGTTTATTTAGTTTAATTATTTGTTTTATTTTTCGTTCGTAGTTTACTTTGCATTTAATTTTAATAACTTTTTGTTTAGTTTGTATTGTTTGTTTGCACAGATAGCACTTTCGAATTTTCTTGAGATAACCAGGTATGTCTGGAACTATGTTCTCTCCGAATTATTTTCAAGTTTTATTTTTAACTTCCGTGGCATTGGCAATATGAGTCACTGTCGAGGTTTATAAAACTTGAAGCGATGCTAACCAATCGCTTGGGTTGCCTTTGCGTTGGTTGTTTTATCGGATAACAGTAAAAAGGGATAATTATTAATAACTGAGTTATTGCATCAGGACCCACAATTTATTATTATACTACCGGCTGTGCCAATATATATATATATATATATATATCGACCAATATATATATATGGGTAGTTGAGTCGAATTATTGCCGCGACACACTCTAACGGTAACGTTGATATTAAGACGAAGCGAGAGTTTAATTCACGACAACTTGCTTTATTGAGGAACAACTTAAGACTAAAGACAATTTCGTTATGGGCTCTTTTTATATGCTGCTGAAATTACGCAGCAGACAAAGAATGATGCTACGTTTGCATATCGGCGTCAATAGGACTGATTATGTAAAGCTTGGGAATGTATATATATATATATTTAGATCGATGGGGAAGTAGCGCCGGCTTGGCTGCTCTTTGTTTATAATAACCGAGCTTGGGAATATTTACATTAATTGGCTATGGGAATAGCTTTTGGATGTTGCGGACGTAATAAGTATGAATATATATATATATATATATATATATATATATATATATATATATATATATATATATATATATATATATATATATATATAATATATATATATATATATATATATATATATATATATATATATATATATATATATATAGAAGAGTTTGTGGAATTCTTCCTGCCACCGCAATATTTCGACCGTCTAGAAGATCAGATTGGTTCACGTCCCCAATGGGAGGGGAAACGATTTAAGGACTATTTAATAAAGATAAGGTTGGTGATGCGCCGCGCAGCGTACGGGTGTACGAGAATGCCGTCCCTGAGTATAGGCTGTACGTGAGGCGACACGATTTTACGTATCTTACACAGCTGACTCAGATGGCGGCAGAGTATGAGAATGTGCGAGATCAGGGTAAAGTTCGGGAAAGGAGCGTAACAGCTGGTCAGGCGAGACCCGTTTGGACAAAGCCAGCGGAGAGTCGGCCCGACAATCCGTTCCGTTCGCAACCGACCGAATACCGTTCGACAGAAGTGAAATCCAGCGGCCCGATGGTGCCATTCATGAAGCCAACGGAGGCGACTTACCGTATAATGGACCAGGACATTGGACCAAGATCCTATCCACGCCAGGTTTGTTATCTGTGCGCGCAGGCAAGACACTTCGATAGGGAATGTCCTAATGTGTTTTGCCACCGGTGCGGAAGAACGGGTAGAAGCACCCAGGAGTACTGTTATAGAAATGAGGCGGGAAATGGTCAGGGGCGCCCCTCGCAGGAGTGGAGCGGCACCCACTAACCAATAAAGAGAAATGGAGGCACCCGTTGACGGTAAGAGAAGGAAGAATTGTCGAGAGGGTGGAGATTGCGGGTCAAGGTATGCACGCCACAATCGACACCGGTGCCACACGCAGCTACATGAGGATTTCGTGCGCAAGAGAGCAGTTCGAGGGGAAATGCAGGTCGTGCAGTCACAAATCAGGCTGGCTGACGGGTCGGCGTTGGAAGTTAAGAGGACGATGAGAGTAGAAGTGAGTCTCGCCGGGACGTCAGCGATGATGGATATGTTCATCATTCCGACCATGCTGGACCACGTGATACTGGGGATGGATTTCCTGTGCGCCATCGGTACAGCGGTGCGTTGCGGCAGCGCGGACTTAATCATGAGGGGGTGTCGTCATGCACCATTGAAGACGAGTCGATAGAGAGCGCGGGAAGGAGACGCTCGCATGACAGCAAGTTCGAGAGGAGGAGACGAGGATGAATCTTGGAATACCGCGCGGAGATCCTGCTCCGAAGGAGAGAAAGGGTGCGATGGAACGAGAGCCACTACCTGACAGGAGAGATGAGGCGACAGAGGATGTCAGGAGTATGAGAGGCGCGACTAAGAGCTCGGCGAAAGAGGATGTAGAACTTGGATGAGTTGACACGACGCGAAGCCAGGAGTGTCGAGGGGCTGTAGTCGGCGGCCGGTGAGGAAGGGATTTCGGTGACCAGGGAGCGTCAACCGGAAATTAGAACGATTGAAGTCAAAGAGAGGGACGTTTCAATGGCCGCAGCGTGGGACGAGCCCGAAAAGACGACGGGGTAGTGGGCAGAGGAGCACGGGCCGAGGTTATGGACCCGACGGGGAGAACGTTGTTCCACCGTAGTCGCCCGGTTCGAAGCGGCAAGCAGCGACGAGGACGGCCCAATGTTCCGGCACCGCTTCGAAGACACGCACGTGGAGGTGGACCCAGGCAGCAAATCCCCCCGGGTGATCACCCGCTCCACGCCAGGAGCAGTCGAGAGCAGGCGTGCTCGTTCGGGTCCCACTTCAGTGGATAGGCGCGTATCCGGGACGAGCCGCGCTGGTCGACGCATGCGCCCAAGGAGGACGGGGCAAATCTCAATCTGACTAGGGCCACTCACACAAACATTTGTTGGGTTGGTTGGCTTTTTTACACACCTGACCGGGACGTCACCTCGGTCAGATCACCGGTTAGTTACGATGGAGTTCCTATGGAGGTAGTACCTGGCGAGAAACATGCAATGCCTTGAAGCCGATGTTCCCTCCACTACGAGGGTTTTCTGGCCGGGGTTTCTTCACACGGCGAGCGTGTTCGTGGCCACGCTACGCCTACTGGTTAATAATAACACTTTAGGCTCTCGATGGGATTTTCCACGTCGATCCGCAGCATTAGTTTCTACAAGGCTAGTCCGAAATTAAGAGACGTGATATTTAGTTTAGTAATTATTTATTACATTGGTTTCTACTTGGCTATTCTATTCTATTATCTTCACGGCCCTGCCGCACCGGTAGTGCTCCCAACGTTACTCACGGCTTTTGTTCTTTTCATATCTCCAACCTTTTCTCTCTGTCTTCTTGCTCGCCGTTTTTCAACCTTCTCTCCTCTTGTTCCAAAACTTCTCTTCTATCCTCAGCTTGAGCCGCCCGTACGCCTCGGCACGGCTTACGCTCTCCACCTCAGAGCTTTCACCACGCCGCAGGGTTGCATTGCCGATCGTAGTTTTTGTACGTGCTCCAGCCGCTATTTTAAAATGACCCCAGCTAAATCTTAATCTATCTTATATTCTATTATCTTCTTCATCTGCGCTCCTTGCGCTTACCCGACTTATATACTATCTTAATATACTTATACTATCTTAACATACTTACATATCTTAACGTCACATGTAAGGCGGTCCATCCAGAGGCCGCCTTACACCCGCCTCCTCCCTTACTTTAGCTGCGACACGACCCCCCCCCCCGGTGGGTGCCACCGTCACGTTGTACAAGCCGCCTTCCACATCGCCCTTATCTAGTTCCTCGTTGATCTCGTCGTCGCCCTGGTGAAATTGCTTCAGATGCGATATATTAGCCACTCTTTTCTTGCGTTCGCCCAGCTTCGCAAGGCACACGATGTTGGGAGAAATGAAGTCAACCACCTTGTAGGGGCCGTCAAATTTTGGGTGCCAACTTCGCGGCAAACCCTTCTGACGCCTTCGAGAGTTGATGCTGTCGCAACAAAACAGCAGATCCTAAAGTCGGCCTCCATTCTCGTTGGCGTAGGTTGTAATAGCGACCCTGATCGTTTGAGGCCCGTTGTAGATTGCTGCGAACTATCGTGTAGACTTTCCTTAGTCTCTTCTCACTCGCGTTTGGGCTCAGCTCCCTCGTTGCTGACCCAGGGGTGACCTCGTCGTAACACGTAGCTGGCAAGCGCGGCTCTCTTCCCAACATTAGGAAAGCCGGACTAAGCCCCGTGGAATCCGCCACACTGCAATTGACCGCTAGTGTTATCTCGGGCAACAGTTCGTCCCACGAACTTTGATAGCCCTCGATGAGCTGCGCTATCATGGTCTTGAGAGTGCGATTCGTCCTTTCCGTAGGATTTTCCTGCGTGGAGTACGGGGCTGCATACTGAAGTTCCACGCCCAGGGACTCAATGAAACATCGGAAGTTCCTGCTGGCGAACTCCACTCCATTGTCACACATCAGTGATCTCGGTATTCCGAACCTGCTCAAGATGCGTTCTCGAAACGATGCCTGCAGGTGAGCGGTTGTCGCCCCCTTCAGAGGCACCAACTCCACCCACTTTGCGAACGTATAGTGGAACACCAGTAGTATGGTGTTCCCACGTTTCGAGCGATGCAAGGGGCCCACAAAATCGTCGCATAGAACCGACATGGGCTCGGCTACTTGCCTCGTCAGCATCTGGCCGGCCGGTTTCTGTTGTTCGCTCTTGAACTTTTGACAGGTCTCGCACCGTCAAACGTATTTGGCGACATCTCTAAACATGCCCGGCCAATAATACCTCTGTGCTAACCTGACCGCCGTCTTCCTCATGTCTTGATGCCCGGCCGTGGGTGCATTGTGACATTCCTGCAGCACCCTGCCTCTCTGACCACCAGGGACGCACAGCTTCCATGGAATGTAATCCTCCTCATCTGTCCGATGTCCCAGATTCCGATACAATTGTCAATTTTTCTTAACGTAGTCCATGAACTTATCTACTTTCTTCACAATTTTCTCCTGCGTACGCGATTACTCGATCATCAGTGTCAACATCTGATTTTGAGCTTCATTTGAGCTTCCGCATAGCTTCCACTTGCTCCTCCTTCCACTCCCACTTCTAGCCTTTCTTGAGGAGGGATGTCATTGGCTGCGAAATTTGGCACAAATCGCCGGTACAGGGACGCCATCCCCATCGCACCGGCCGAATGCACGCAGAATGGCATCACCAGCCACTGGTACACTGCCTGCTATCGGCTGCAATAAGGATCTGCCATTAACCACTCTTTAGATCCAACGTAAATATGAATCGGGCGTGACGCAGCTTCTCGAGGATATGATTGATCCTGGGAACAGGATAGGTATCCGGAACTGAATTAGCATTGAGCTGTCTGATAGTCCACGTACATGCGCCAATCTCCGGTCTTCTTCTTTACTATTGGTGCACTATGCGGAGTTTGCGACGGCTCAATAGCCCCCACTCGAAGTAGCTCGTCCACCTGCTCGTCAATCACCTTCCGCATAGTCGGGCTCTTGGGATAATACCTTTGTTTGATAGGTTTGTCATCCCTCGTCCTTATGTGATGCTCGGCAATATGAGGCATCCCCTCTAGGTTCTCAAAGAGTTTCAGCCCTGCCTCCAAAAACTCCGTGAGGTCATCTTCCAGATCCTCCGGCCACACCGCGTCCTCCGCGACTGACCCAACTCCGTCTTCGACTTCCATCGTTCTTATTTCCGGCTGACGCTCCCTGGTCACCGAAATCCTTTCCTCACCGGCCGCTGACTCCGGCCCCTTAACAGTCCTGCCCTCGCGTCGTGTCAATTTATCCAGCTCCTGCATCCGCTTTCGCCGAGCTCTTCGTCGCGCCTCTCGTACTCCTGACGGTGCATCCTCTGTCGCCTCGTCTCTCCTGTCAGGTGGCGGCATCTCGTTCCATTGCCCCGCTTCCTCTCCTTCGGATCAGGATCTCCGCACGGCACTCCGGGACTCATCCTCGTCTCCCCCTCCTCGAACTCGCTTTCGTGCGAGCGTCCCCTTCCCGCCAGGATGGGCGCTCTCTATCGACTCATCTTCAGGGTGGATGACGACACCTCATTTGCTGCCGACCCTTCTCCTGTTTTCATGACTAATATCGCGCTGCCGCAACGCACCGTTGTACTGATGGCGCACAGGAAATCCATCCGCAGGATCACGTGGTCCAGCATGGTCGGCATGATGAGCATATTCATCATCGCTGCCGTCCCGGCGAGACTCTCTTCTTCTCTTATCGTCTTCTTAACCTCCAACGACCCGTCAGCCAACCTGATCCGTGACTTCACGACCAGCATTTCCCCTCGGACTGCTCCCTTGCGCACGCAATCCTCGCTCATGTAGCTGCATGTGGCACCGGTGTGATTGTGGCGTCCATTCCTTGACCCGCAATCTCCACCATCGCGACAATTCTTCCTTCTCTTACCGTTAACGGCCGCCTCCATTTCTCACTATTGGTTAGTGGGCGCCGCTCCGCTCCTGCGAGGGGCGCCCCTGACCGTTTCCCGCTTCCGTTCGATAACAGTTCTCCTGGGTGATTCTACCCGTTCTTCCGCACCGGCGGCAAAACAACACATTAGAACACACCGATCGGATCTTGGTCCGATGTCCTGGGCCATCATACGGTAAGTCGCCTAAGTTGGCTTCACGAATGGCACCATCGGGCCGCTCGACCTCGCTTCTGTCGAACGGTATTGTCCAAACGGGTCTCGCCCGACCAGCCGTTACGCTCCTTTCCCGATCTTTACCCTGATCTCGCACATTCTCGTACTCTGCCGCCATCTGAGTCAGCTGTGTAAGAGACGTAAAATCGTGTCGCCTCACGTACAGCCTATACTCAGGGACGGCATTCTCGTACACCCGGTACAGTTCCTGGGCCGAACTGTACGCTACGCGGAGCATCATCAACCTTATCTCTATTAAATAGTTCTTAAATCGTTCCCCCTCCCGTTGGTAACGTGAACGAATCTGATCTTCCAGCCATTCGAAATATTGCGGTGGCAGGAAGAATTCCACAAACTCGCTCCGGAATCTGGCCCACGTAGTGTCTCTCAAACCGATGGTCAAGAACCACATAGCGGCCTCATCCACTAACATCTCGCTCACCACTCGAGGCATGTGATCGAGGTCGATGCCGTAGGTAAGGCCTCACTCCTCCAGGAGTTCAAGGAAACCGAGCGGGTCCGACCGGCCATCATACCTCACGCCCCACTTCCTGACCTGTTCCGCCACGCATCTGGGCGGGCTCCTCTCCGACTGTGCTCGTGGTGAAGGGTCGTGCTGGTCAAAATTCAGGGTCGGCGGCGGTTCCTTGGCCTCACCGTAAACCATGCAATCCGTGCGCCGCTCCTCTGCATCTCTTGCGCTCCGTTGGTTGTCGGTACACCTAACGTCCATGACGGTCTTTGCGTGGGCTCGTGCAATTGAGCTTTTCTCAAATCCGGTTCTGAACACTGGAATAAGGCGCCGCGCACCGACCCCTTCGAGTAGAAAGTCTCCAACTCAGCTAGGCGAGCCCAGATTACCGCAGAGTGGCCACCACTCTGAACAAAAGTTGATAACCTCTTTCGCAGCTCCTCTACTCGGCCGTCGCTTTCCAACCCAAATTCCTGGGTTATGGCGATCAGCTCTTCTTTGCAGCGCTGATACACCCAGCGCACGCCCACCCTCGGATTCTGGCACTCACCTAATTTCATTTGTGGTATCGTGCGTGTGTGTTTCTTTCTTCTTTTTTCCCACTCTGGCTGCTTTCTCGACGCACCTCAGCTTCGTTACGCTATGCCACTCAAAATTGTCTTCGTTCTGTTTGCGCCACCTTTTCTCCACCGTGCACACGTTCCACAATCATTTTTTATTTATTTATTTTTTTTTTTCACCTCAAAAAAAAATCTTGTCCCACTGTGCACTCGTTCGACGGCTGCTTTTCTTGTGTTTCTCTTTTCTTCACATTCTTCATAAAAAAAATCACTACAAAAAATGATTTCGTCCCACTGCGCACTTGTCCAGATTATTTTCGTTCCTGCTTTATTCTCTCATTCCTCATTTTATTCGAGTTGCACTTCGTTGGTCTTGGCCCACTGTTGAACTCAATAAATTTGCCTCCGAATTCTTGGCTCTCGGCCAACTATTCGTTTTCGTACCGACACCCACAGCCAACTAACAAGTAATTTCTCGGCTTTGCTGCGCACCTCACACCACATAAGTGTGTCTTTATCTCCTTCGCGCGCCCTTTTCTGCTGCGCGCTGCACTTTTGGCGGCGGCCAATCACGTTGTGCCAAAAGAGTATGCTGGGGTCGAGCCGACTTAACACCTATTATGCCCTTTCACCAACTACCACCTTTATTTGGGCATATGCGCGGGTCTTTATTATTATTGTTAGTCCCAGGGTCCCTGCTCGGGCGCCACTTGTAAGGTTACTTTTCCAGCCGAGGCAGATCTCAATCTGACCAGGGCCACTCACAAGATATTTGTAGAGTGCTGGGACGCGGGCTTAAGGGATAGGAAAGGGGGGTTGGTTTGGGTTTTCTACACACCTGACCGGGACATCGCCTCGGTCAGATTACCGAATAGTTACGATGGAGTCCTTATGGAGGTAGTACCCCTGGCGAGGAACATTAAAGGGTTTTCTGGCCGGGGTTTCTCCACACGGCGAGCGTGTTCGTCGCCACGCTACAACTACTGGTTAATAATAACACTTTAGGCTCTTGACGGGATTTGCCACGTCGATCCGCCAGCATTAGTTTCTACAAGGTTAGTCCGAAATTAAGAGACGTGATGTTTAGTTTGGTAATTATTTATTACATTGGTTTCAACTTGGCTTTTATATTCTATTATCTACACGGCCCAGCCGCACCGGTTCTTCGGAGCCTTAGGGCTCCCAATGTTACTCACGGCTTTTGTTCTCTTCATATCTCCAACCTTTTCTCTCTGTCTTTCTTGTACGGCGTTTTTCAACCTTCTCTCCTCTTGTTCCAAAACTTCTCTTTTATCCTCAACTCAACTTCACTACGGCTTACGCTCTCCACCTCCGAGCAACCACCGCAGGGTTGCATTGCCAATCGTCGTTGTTGCGCGCGCTCAGGCCGCTATTTTATAATGACCTCAGCTAAATCTTAATCTATCTTATATTCTATTATCTTCTTCATCTACGCTCCTTGCGCTTACCCGACTTTTATACTATCTTAATATACTTATACTATCTTAACATACTTACGTACTATCTTAACGTCACATGTAACGCGGTTCGTCCATTACATTATTTTGTTTTATTTTAATTTGACATTGGTTGATTTGTATCATTTTGTTGCCATGAATTTGTAAGTTTACATTAGTTTTTTGACAATTTTACTCAACAAATGTTTTCGATAAATTCCAAGTTATTACTGTATTTGGTTCAATGTATCTTATTAGCTCCTTTTCATTTATTTGCTTATAATTACAAAAAGGATCAGTATTTAATATATTTTTATTTATGCAGTTATCATTGATTTCTTCGTTTTCTATATTATAAACTTGTTGATAGTAAGATGTAGTGCTTATTTAATCTGTTTGGTAAACTATAGAGTCGGGATAAGGAATTATTTTCATAGTGTTGAAGCTTTGGAAGTCGGTAGAGATATGTAATATAATGAGAATGATATTTTCATGATAATTGGCCCAGGTGGAGGTTTTCATATGTAAGATATTACGATTATTGATGCTGGTTAGCTTATCAAAATTTATTAATTTTGGATTAAAAAGACAAAGTCTAGATAGCTGCATTCCCATTTCGATGTGTTCTATATACTTTAAGACTTGTAGATGTTCAAAATCAAATGTATCTTATATATAGCTATTGTTTTCATACTCTTTAAGTTTTTCCATCCTTTAATTTACTTGTTCAATTATGTCATTAATTTCATGTAGTTGAATTGAGTTTTCTGCAACGCTATTTATGTTTTTTTTTTTTAAATTCAATACGATGCTCTTCATCTAAAGTACCAAATAAAAATTTATATGCTGAGCCTACAATATTAAGTAATCCCCGTTTCTGCCTGTGTTGTTGATGTAATATAATACCATTTAATTCTCGCTGAAAATATTTTTCTTGAGGAGAACTTGAATGATTATGCATTGCTCTCGGAAATTTTTGGAAGCTATGCCCATTTATGTTAATACTTTTACCTGATGCATCTTGCTTTTTTGGTACAATCCAAAGAGGACTGCAATAAGGCGAATTGCTTGTACGGATACTTCCCTGATTTAACATGTCTTGGATTTGGGTCTGTACTTCCTGTTCATTTGGCTGAGGATAGCTATAGAGTTTGGAATAAATGGGTGCATTATGTTTAGTGTTGATTGTATGTTTTTCTTGGTTAGTAAACGTCTAGTTATCCCCTTCACTATACTGAATGTGCTGAAACAGCGATAGAAGCTTGATCAGTTTATTTTATTCTTTGTAATTTAAATGGTCAAGTCTGTAGAGATTTGTGGTTCTTATTTCTGACTCATGACAAATGTGGTTGTCAAAATTTGCTGATTATGTATTTTCTTAGTCAGACAAATTTGTTTCAGCACTTAGTTTTTGAAAATGGTTATCGTTTGTTGAAGAATTACTATTTATTAATTTGTATCTTTGATTATATAAAGTCACTGTTTGGTTTTTGTAGTCTATGCCTGTGATAGCATTTTCTTACCAATCAAGATATTGGTGAAGAAGAAATTCGTGTCGGTCTGGAAATAAATTGTTGGGTGGTACAGAAACAGACTTAGTGATTGAAAGCGGACCGTTACTCGAATTAGGAAGACATTCAGTGGTATCAAGTGGCTAGATTAAAAATGTTATGTGTCATAATATTTACTGTCGATCCTGTATCTATTAAACATTTAAGATCATTTTTTTTTTGTGAGTAATAATATAGCATTGCAGTTTGTGGAGATAGATTTTCTGGATATTGTGGGTAGTAGGCTTCTGGATAACATTCAGGATGAAAATAATTTTTGTTGTAGTAATAATCATAAAAATATTCTTGGCATTAGGTTTCTTACTGATTTCTTAGTTCATCTTCCTGATTTCTTAGTTCATCACGTTTAGTTGGCTGGTTGGAGTTGAAATCTTGAACTAGTTGTGGAATTGCATTATGTTGTTGACCAAAGCGATTTTGGTCAAATATGTTGTGTCTTTGGAAAAGTGTAGTATGTATGTAAGTATAGCATAGATGGTCAAGTTTGATAATTTGGTGGACGCATAAAGGTTTGGTTAAATTGGGGTGGTGCATTTGTGAGAAATGTTGAAGGAATAAATGATGGTTGAAATGGAATAGGGTATCTTGGATGATTATTTATGGGCTTGTTAGTTTTTTCTTGAGCGGGTTGTTTCTGAGAAGTATCATTTTCTTCATAAATACCCTTTTCTTGCAATAGATTTATAAGTGAACGTAAATCGGCTATGTTGTGGTTAACCACTCTTAAGTAAATGTTACTTGGTAATTTATACACTAGCTTTTTTATACTAGACCTAATTAATCTAAGAAATAAGTTTGTTTCTTGCGCATGACATTGCCACTAATACTACGTTCCACGAACCCGAAGTTAATGTGCGATTGTCGCACATCGTTGGTCGCATAAAGAGCCAGGTGAACGTGTGTAGAGTGTTGGGGTCTCCTTGGAATTTTTCCACGTTGCCTATCTGGTACGCCATGTTGGCCTCTGAGAGATAGACTAAGTTTTTGAGCGAACCGATTTGGGATTTATAGCCTCTACGAATTCTACCTTATTACATGAAGGTTTTAGACATATTGCGTTTTGCGACTCACACGCCACTGTTGAGGTTCAAAATTAACTTGACGCGATGACTGTCGCCGCGTGGGTTGCCTTAGCGTGGTTGTTTAACGGATAACGGAGTGAATAAAGAGTAACCTATCAACATTTGCACTTCGCGTTATCCTATCGGCTGCGACAGTGAGATATCTCACTATTATTAAGTCGAACAAATGTCGCGCCTTCGGCTAACGACAACGCTGAAAAATTTTAAATAAAAACACGCGGGCGAAATCGATTTCGTTGTGGTTTATTCGGTTATTAGCTTAAGGCTAAATATACAGTGGATTGTATGTGGAGTGTGGTGCTGGGTTTGTATATTTTGTGTAGACTACAAATGTTGTAACATGAGAAGCTGAAGTGGATTGTGATTATGATTATGAAGCATGTAACATGAGTATGTATATATATATATATATATATATATATATATATATATATATATATATATATATATATATATATATATATATATATATATATATATATATATATATATATATATTATTTATATATATAATAATAATTAGTGTAACGTTATTGTTGTAGAAAAAAAATAATTTTTTTATTATAACGGAGCACAATCTTATTTCCTATATTACGTAGTTTAAGGGCTGAGTAGGGCTGAACTGACGATTGAAAGTTCGTTTGTCTTTCATAGCTAGATTTGTTGATAGTGGCGTGATTTGAGCTATGCGTGGAGTGGCCTGATCGCTCCTGATTGGTCATTTCGAAATATTCTGAGTGTTGAGTTCCCACAAGAAGGATGTAATATGATCTTTTGTGTATTGGAGTGAGTACGATTTGTTTATAGTGGATAATGGGAAGGGATCTTGACTTACGTGGTCTGCTCAAGTGTTGGTGTATGTATTACTGGGGGATATATGATCTATTCAAGCGTTGTTGTATTTATTGCTGGTGGATATATTACTTCCCCATCCTATAGAGATTACCCTGTCCTCAGGCGGGAAATTAAGGGTATAGTTCTGAAATGGGTTCTAGTCGTCCATGAGGATGAGTTTCGGGAGGTAGTTGTTCCTCTGGTGTCGAATTACTTGATTTTACAATTGTTTCATTTTGGATATGTCTTATGATAATTTTTTTAGATATTGACTTAGTATTAAGCTTATTAGTTACAAAAGTTGTAGTTGTTATTATATTGAATATCTTATTATATTTTGTGATTTCTAAAATTTTTTGTTTTGTTTGGAGGTATGATATTGGTTCTATTTTCGTTACATTATTTGTTACATAGAAATTGAATTGAAATATTTTTTTTTTGAATGCTACAGTCGTATATCTTAATTATGCTATTGCCTTCAATGTGAATTTTGTTTTTGTTACAATTCTGGTTGACTTTTGTCTTGGGCAAGTTCCAAGTTACAATTATGTTTGGTTCTATGTAAGTTGATGTGTTTTTCTGTTTTTCTGCATACCTAGTTCAATGTCTTCTATGTATTCTGTGAAATGTTCTAGGTTGAATATAAGATATTTCTTGTGAAATGCTTAGGTTATTAAAGAGTTCTAAGTTTTTGCTTACTGCATTTATTAAAAATCTTAGGTCATTGTTATGTGTTTAGTGATTGATTTTGTGCTCTAATTCTTCTTTGTCAGAAAAGATATTTATTTACTGTACCTATTGCGTTTATTAAACCTCGTTTAATTCTTTTAAATATTTGTATTCCATTGCTTTGACGGTTTAATTTATCTCCTAAGTACTTTATGTGGGCAATGTATTTGAATGATTCTGTTTGTTTGAGTAAGTCCTTGTATGTAGTTTGTTTTTTGGCTAAGTTTACAGTTAGGTATTCGGTATTAGTAGATATTCGTAGTCAGATGGTAGGTCCATTGTTCCTGTCTTGAAAATTAGGTAACCGTTTGGTGCTTTTATTGGGTTGATTTCGATACTTTGCTTAATGGTAGAGGGAACCATTGATAGAAGTAAGAGTAGCAAGATGTTGATTTTTGAAATTACTTGTTATATTTGCTCTTGTTTAATATCTTTTTCCTTTTAAATTAGGACTTATAATATGTAGTTTGTGTACCTCTATTGGTTTCTATGAAGTGTCTTTCGTCTATTTGTGCTATTAAGCCTGTTTTCTTAAATGGTGTAATCGCTTAAGTTTTAACTAGTCGGGCGTGTTTGCATCAAAATCATTTATTTCATTTATTTCAAAATCAATTCTGTCTTTATTGAGGTTTTCGATTTTATTTGTCTTATAAGCTTGTGTGTCATATATCGGTGTGCCTGCGTAAATAAATATGTCTGCTGGGGTTCTGTTCGTTGTCAAGTGTTTTGTTTTGTGGTTGTAAATGTATAGTGTAGTTTCAAATATTGTCTGTTTTTTTTCTATGTCGGATTCTGTGTTAATAATTCTTAACTTTTCGTTGATTGTTCGGTGAAATCTTTCTAGTGGTGAGATTAATGTATATTTTTCGGACTTCAACCAGTTTTTTCGTCAAGGTAAATTAGACAGTCTTTAAAGATTAGGTCTTTCAAAAGATTATTCATGCATCTTTTAATAGTTGCTGGGGCATTTTTAAGTCCGAAAGCCATACAGGTATTCGTAGTGCCCTTGTTTTGTTGAGAATGCAGTTTTTGCAGTTGATTTAGGGTCCATTTGGATTTGGTGGAACCCCTTTGCAAGGTCGGTGGTACTGAAATACTGACATTTTCCTAATTTATCAAGAATTTCGTCCATGATGGGTATTGGGTATTTGTCGTCTATAGTAGCTTCATTTAGTCCACGATAGTCGATAACTCAGCGGTATTTTTTTTTTTTTGGAAGCGTCCTCTTTTTTAGGTACGACGCATATAGGTGAGCAATAAGGTGGATTAGATTTTCGTATGATTCCCTGTTCTAACATTTCGTTGATTTGTTTGTTGACTTCCTGGTCAAGAATTTAGATAAGGGTTTTAATATGGGTGTTTATAGATGTGGTCCTCATGTTTGGTTATTATTTTATGTTTAATTGTACAGGTAAAGGTCAAAATATCAAAAAGGATCATTGCAAGGAGGAAAATTAAAAAACCCTATTCAACCTAACCAAAATGTTGAACAAACAGATCATGCTCATTACCAAATCACTAACAGAAATAGAATCACACTTTATTATAAACACAATTTAAAAAACGAAAGAAAATAAATCAAATCGAAACTCTCCAGGTTACTACTTCATAATTATATAATACTAATGAAACTTACATCCTATATCCCAATTCATCATACCCCCGACCATACTATACAAACACATAAACAGTAAAGAATGAACCAAATAATATTATATTAGAAATAACCCATGTATAAAATAAAACAATTATTAAGTATAGCAGAAACAAAATCATATCTAAATTAGGAAAACTTTACTTAAGTGTCTTCTTGACTCACAGGCTACAACACACAGAATAGTCGAAACTAGTTCGTACTGGATTTTCTTAGATTACGAAAATTCAAAATAAAGCAGGTCAAAAAATAGCGAAATAATAAATAGTGGCGCCGGCTTGACAAAATGCCGTTGTATGTTAATACTGCATAGCAATAATGTAGGTAGCCCAAATTCTGAGAACGACGCGACCGAATGACGCCGATGTGCACAAGTAGCATCATATATATATATATATATATATATATATATATATATATATATATATATATATATATATATATATATATATATATATATATATATATATATATATATATATATATATATATATATATATATATATATATATATATATATATATATATATATATATATATATATATATATATATATATATATATATATATATATATATATATATATATAGACATATATATATATATATATATATGCATGCAAGACGCAGATGCGCAATGAGATTGGTATATTGTGAAACCATTATTATAATTTGTCTATTACGTAGAATTTGTGTGGTGCCAAAGTACCGTACGAGTGAGGCGACGGTGTTGTTGCGCTGTCGCCGATTGTAGTCCAGCTGGCGTGTGCAAAGAAGCATAGATAAATGCGTGATCAGAAAATGCGAGGCAGTCAAGTTCAGACATTTGCACGCGCCGTTGAATTCGCTCCGAAAGTTTGTGTGTCAATATGGCAGACCAGCCACAAGATATTAATGACTCTACGTCATCAGAAGTGGGTTCGGCACCATCTTCTGCATATCTGAGGATCAATGGCGGATTGTCCTACAAATGCAAAATCGAGGCCTGTTGGAGCTTGCATCAACACGCGAAGAACAGCAAATGTAGCGTCACTTCGAAATGGTGCATTACCGCAGACATAATATTAACGGAACAGCACAAAGCAGAATTAGAAAAGAAAAGCGAAAGTGCGCGCGTTGCTAGCAAAAGTAAATTCGTTGATATTACAATTAAGGTTAATTAAAGTGATGAGTGTGTCATACTAGTTGATTGATTGTGTTAGATAAACAGCGGTGCAGCTGTCGAGTGAAGTTTTTGCATATTCAAATGCCTACGAGGCGAGAGAGCTTCTAAAACAATGTTCGTCATATTTTTACATGTCCGTGTGGCTTGCGGCTTTTACCGTTTCGCCTGTTTTGATCTCGAAAGCGAGAGTGAGTGAATGCCAATTTGCACGTAGCTGCCAGCGTCATGGTTGGTGTGCTACATGCATCGTTAGATGTGGATTGCCAGTGAAGAAACAATACCGGTTATGTTCTGTAAGGTTACTTTCCAGCCGGGGCAGATCTCAATCTGACCAGGGCCACTCACAAGACATTTGTAGAGTGCTGGGACGCGGGCTTAAGGGATAGGAAAGGAGCGTTGGTTGGGCTTTCTACACACCTGACCTGGACGTCGCCTCGGTCAGACTATAGGTTAGTTAATATAGGGCCCTAATAGAGGCAGTACCTCGAGGCGAGGAACGTGCACTGCCTTGCAGCCGACGTTCACTCCACTACGAGGGTTTTCTGGCCGGGGTTTCTTCACACGGCGAGCGGGTCGTGGCCACGGTACAACTACCAATTAGTAATGGGACTTAAGGCTCTCGACGGGACTGTCCACGTCGATCCGCCAGTATTAGTTTCTAATGGGTAAGTCTACCATGCTACTTTATTCTATGCACGGCCCCGCCACTCACTCACAGCTTTCGCTCTTTTTTTCCGTTTGCCAACCTTTTCTCTCCGCGTTACTCGTCCACCGTTTTCCAACCTTCTTTTATTTGTTTTCGCAAACTTCTCCTCTTTTATTCTCGTCTTGAGCCGCCCGTGCGCCTCGGCAATTCAACTTCACCACGGCTTACGCTCTTCACCTCAGAGCTTTCACCACGCCGCGCTATTTTGAAACGGCCTTAGCTAAATCTTATTCTATCTTATATTTTACCATCTTCTTCAGCGATGTTTCATTCTATTCTCTTCTTCATTTACGCTCCTTGCACTCACCGGACTTATTTGCTATCCTAATATACTTTATGCTTTCTTAACATACTTACGTACTATCTTTAAGTTACATGTAAGGCGGTTCGTCCAGAGGCCGCCTTACACGTCCCCCCCCCTTACTTTAGCTGCGACACGACCACCCCTCCGGTGGGCGCCACCGTTACGTTATACAAGCCGCCCTCCGTCGCCACGCGGAAACGTGTGCGTCTGGGTAGCCGAAGTTGGACGCCGATCTCTCGCTGTATCACCTCTACGGCCGCCTGAGTGAGGATGGTCCCCCGTGGGAACACCCGCCAGTTGACTGGGATGACGGCTCGCATCTCGTCCTCTGGCAGCCAAGCGCACCTGAACAGCTCCGCCAAGTCTGGCTCCCATCCATCGAGGATATCGGCCATGTCCGACAACAGCCGACCCTCGTCTTTGGTCAGGGTTGGCTCCTCTTGCGCCTCCGGATGGCCCTGATCACGCTCCTGGAGAACTCCCAACACCTGACGCGGTGGATCCGTCGGGGTTAGCGCCTCGTCGCGTCCGTTCAGTCGCCTGCAAGCTGGTTCACTGGGGCGCTCCACGCGCACCTGCACTGGACGCGCCCTCCGCCTTGGGCGCCGGCGTCTGCGTGGACCAGCGTGGATCGTCCCAGACATGCGCCTATCCGTGGAAGTGGGACCTGAACGAGCACGTCTGCTCTCGACCGCTCCCGGCATGGAGCGGGTGACCACCCGGGGGGATTTGCTGCCTGGGTCCACCTCCACGTGCGTGTCTTCGAAGCGGCGTCGGAACATTGGGCAGTCCTCCTCGTCGCTGCTTGCCGGTTCGAACCGGGCGACTCCGGTGGAACCTTGTTCTCCCCGCCAGGTCCATAATCTTGGGCCGTGCTCCTCTGCCCACTTCCCCGTCGACTTCCTGGGCTTGTCCTACGCTGCGGCCATTGAAACGTCCCTCTCTTCGACTTCAGTCTTTCTAATCTCCGGTTCCCTGGTCACCGAAATCCATTCCTCACCGGCCGCCGACTCAGGCCCTTTGACACTCCTGCCCTTGCGTCGTGTCGACTCATCCAACTCCTGCCTCCACCTTCGCCGAGCTCTTTGTCACGTAGGCGCCTCTCGCACTCCTGACGGTGCATCCTCTGTCGCCTTGTCTCTCCTGTCAGGTGGCGGCATCTCGTTCTATTGCCCCGCTTCTCTCCTTCGGAGCAGGATCTCCGCACGGCACTCCGGGACTAATCCTTGTCTGCTCCACTCGGACCAGCTGTCGTGCGAACGTCTCCTCCCCGCCAGGATGGGAGCTCTCTATCGACTCGTCTTCAGGGTGGATGACGACACCTCCTTTGCTGAAGGCCCTTCTCCCGTCCTCATGACTAATTCGCGCTGGCGCAATGCACCGTTGTGCCGTTGGCGCACAGGAAATCCATCCCCAGTATCACGTGGTCCAGCATGGTCGGCATAATAAGCATATCCATCATCGCTGCCTTCCCGGCGAGACTCACTTCTTCTCTCATCGTCCTCTTAATCTCCAACGCTGATCCGTCAGCCAGCCTGATTCGTGACTGCACGATCTGCATTTCCCCTCGGACTGCTCCCTTGCGCACGCAATCCTCGCTCATGTAGCTGCGTGTGGCACCGGTGTCGATTGTGGCGTCTATACCTTGACTCGCAATCTCCATCCTCGCGAAAATCCTTCCTTCTCTTACCGTTAACGGCCGCCTCCATTTCTCACTGACCCTGACCGTTTCCTGCCTCCGTTCGATAACAGCACTCCTGCGTATTCCTTCCCGTTTTTCCGCTCCGGCGGCAAAATAGCACCTGCGCATTAAGACGTTCCCTAGGGAAGAGTCCTACCTGCGCGCACCGATAACAGACCCGTCGTGGATCGGACCTTGGTTCGATATCCTGGTGAGTCGCCTCTGCTGGTTTCACGACTGGCGTCATCGAACGGAACGGATTGTCGGGCCGACTCTCCGCTAGCCTTGTCCAAGCGGATCTCGCCCGACCAGCCGTTACGCTCCTCTCCCGATCTTTGCCCTGATCTCGCACATTCTCATACTCTGCCGCCTTCTGAGTCAGCTGTGGAAGAGACCTAAAATTGTGTCGCCTCACGTACAGCCTATACTCAGGAGCGGCGTTCTCGTACACCCGATACAGTTCTTGGGCCGAACTGTACGCTGCGCGGCGCATCATCAACCTTATTTCTATTAAATAGTCTTTAAATTTTTCCCCCTCCCGTTGGGGACGTGAACGAATCTGATCTTCCAGCCGGTCGATATATTGCGGTGGCAGGAAGAATTCCAAATATTCGTCGCGACACTCGCAGCCAACTAACGGCAATTTTTCGGCTTTGCTGCGTACCTCTCACCACACAAACGCGTTTTTATCACCTTCGCGCGCCCTTTGCTGCAGTGCACTGCACTCTTGGCGCCGTTGCTTTGCACTCTTCGCGTTACCGTTTTCGTCGCTTATAACCGTCCGCGGCGGCCAATCACGTTGAGCCAAAAGAGTATGCTGAGGTCGAGCCGACTTAACACCTATTATGCCCTTCACCAACTGCCACCTTTATTTGGGCATATGCGCGGGTCTTTATGCCGCGCATATGCCACGCCCCTTGTTAGTCAAAGGGTCCCTGCTCGGATGCCACTTGTAAGGTTACTGTCCAATCTGACCAGGGCCACTCACAAGACATTTGTAGAGTGCTGGGACGCAGGCTTAAGGGATAGGAAAGGGGGGTTGGTTGGGCTTTCTACACACCTGACAGGGACGTCGCCTCGGTCAGACTATAGAGCGACATCAGACCAAGTTGGATGCAATAATTTAGCAGACCACTTTTGGTTATTGAAGTTTTAGAATGCGACAGATACATTTTGAAGTCATTGCATAATAAAAGAACGTATAAATATTGCCATGAAGATTTGAAAAAGATTTCAGATGGTCATGTTCCGGAGGAATTGGGATACCCGCCTGAGTCTTGTTAAGATTATTGTGAGATATCCGTGTGAGAGGATATTTTGTGTGATGAAATTGTCCTTTTATGATGTGGTTAATTGCAATGAAGTTGCAATAACCTTGGGAATGGTAATATTTGGTGCTATCTGTCCAAGTGAGACGATGGTGTTATCCGCTAAAGTGAGACGATGGTGTCATCAGTCCAAGTGAGACGATGGTGTTATCCGTCCAAGTGAGACGATGATTGAAATAGTGAATTAAGTTTGAAATAAATTTTTAATTATTGTAATAATCATAAGTGGAATATTGAATGTTATAACCAAGATATTGAAAATCTTGAAGCCACCGGAAAGAAAAGTGAAGATAACCAATAAGGGCTATTGTTATTGTTGACAAAAGTAAATGACAGAGTACTCAAGTCACAATACAAGCACAAGTGCAAAATTACTAATGTTGTTTTGATCATGGCGTGTGGGTTATTTGATTGTGTCACTCTCATATTGAAAAAATAGAAGAAAGCAAACATTAAAAATCTTATTAATTGTGTTGAAGTAATGTGCAAAGACAATTTACATTATTTTGAAGAATTATTATGAACTAATAAATGAAAATGAGTCTTTTTAATGGAATTTTTAAATGTTTTGTTTTAAGAAAATTTTGAAAAAAATTATGATGAATTTAGTATATCTAGACGAGGTGGTGTAATGGTCAGAATGGACGTGTCGGGCGTACTATACGCACGCACTGTATGCGCCCATTGCTGTTTACTGTATGTGTAAAATAAAGACCGCACAGACATGTTATGACGGAGGTCGTAGGTGTAAAAGATGAGTTAATTATGTGTAAAAGGAACTACACAAAATTAGCTTGGTTTAAAATATCCAAAAAGCCTTCGAATCCTGAAGTATTGTCACTTACGTGGTTGAGTTAAGACAACACACGAGGACGTGAGTTTTGTCAGGAAGGCCATGTCGTATTATGAACGTATTTTGACCACTGTACGTGTCTATCACATTAGGAATATTGTTTTACCACTGTGCATGCAAGACGCAGCTGCGCAATGAGATTGATATATTGTGAAACCATTCTTAGAATTTGTCTATTACGAGAATGTGTGGCGCCAAAGTACCGTACGAGTGAGGCGACGGCGTTGTCGCGCTGTCGCCGACTGTAGTCCAGTTGGCGTGTGCAAAGAAGCAAGATCGATGCGTTATCAGAAAAGCGAGTTAGTCAAGTTCAACAATTGCACGCGCCGGCTGGAATTCGCTTCACATAAATATATGCACGTGCCGGATATCGATCGACAACTGAAATTATGAAATTAAACAAATGGCTTGGAAATAAGTTAGCTCCCCTGTTTGAGGAGGCTATTGTGGAAGCTGATTTTAAAAGGAGGGGGAGGTACAAAGGAAATTTAAGAAAATTTAATCCTTACGTTACAGATTCTAATATCTAATATCTTATTATTACTAAATTTATACCCTACTTTTCGTAACGATAGCAACCGGAAAAATCACTGACTACACAAACTCAGACTGTATCCCGATAATGGACAGAAACGCTGTTATTTGGAAGGAGTTCAAATTTCTTAGACATTCCTTTAATTTAAGCATGTATTCGGAAATCGCCGAGGAAACAAATTCATTAATGAACATACTTGAAAAAGTTATATAAAATAATAATATAAATAATAATAAATAAAAAATATAAAAAAAATAAAAAAATAAAAAAAAATAAAATAAATATATATATAATATATGTATGTATGTATTGTAGATTTTCGAAGTTTAGCCTCTGAAGATAAGGTGGGCTCAAGATTTCTTGGTGACCAGCGATCTTGAGGAGAGTTGATGTTGCAGAACCTGGATGTTTTCGGACGCTGCTCCTCATGTTTGCCATTGAAGTTTAGTATTGTGCCATTTCGCTGAACAGGAAAAATGATTACCTTTTTACATACTAAGCTAGGGTTAGGGTATTTAATCATAAAGTGTACAAATTTATCGTTTAATAATACGTTTATATAAGCTATGTCCATTAAGTCGGCTACAGTTATGTCTGAAGCGTGCTCATTTAAAATTTCTTTTATGTCTTCTGAGTCAAGAATTATGATTTGAATCTTAGCATTAATATATAATATTATGTTTCAAGTTCTGAAATTACAATTCTATTCCTTGTGAGTAACATTTCAAGAGGGGTCCTGAATCAATCTGTTTTTCCTTTGTGAATAATTTTAATTTTATAGATTCGTTAGTGCTTTTTCATTATACCTTTGTATTTATAGCTGCCTGTCTATTAATTGTTTCTAAAAGTGTTCTCATATACCTAATCGGACTCCAAAATTTTTTTCATGTGGGACTGTGGGAAATGTATATTAATGAATTTGTTTCCTCGGCGATTTACGAATACATCTAAAGAAAGGAATGTCTAAGAAATTAACTCCTTCCAAATAACAGGTTTCTGTCATATCGGATATAGTCTGAGTTTGTGTAGTCAGTGATTTTTCCGGTTGTTATCGTTACGAAAAGTAGGGTATAAAATCCAATCCTAATAAAATATTAGATATTAAATTGTAACGTAGGATATAAATTTATCTTAAATTATCCTTATGTACCTCCCCCTCCTTTAAAAATCAGCTTCCACAATAGCCTCCTCAAACAGGGGAGTTAACTATTTCCAAGCCATTGTTTAATTCATGAGGACTTTGTCTTCTACCTGGAAAGTTCTATTTCTTCATTAAGTTATGATGTTGTAAAGTAATTCCTGTGCTTTAATGATTCAATTTCTTATTACTGTTTCAAATTCCGGTGTCGATGAATGATGATCTATTGGCTTTTTTCCACAACTGAGTGAATTGTTTGTTATATTCTATTGTTGCAGAAATTAATGGACTGTGTCGTTTAATTTTTTTCTAGTTTTAAAATCTGGCAATTTCCGCGAGAGTACTGTGGAATCCTCTACTTGCCCATTTGATGTACTATGGAGCGGAGGGGAATTTACAATGTTAATGTTAAAATGACTTTTTAAGAGTGTTTTAATTGTTCCGGAATTTAGGGATGGTTCGTTGTCGCAGTATATAATTTTAGCGTTAGGGTTAAAATTCATCAACTGCAAAATGTTTGGTTCGATGTCTATTATGGTTCTCGAAGATATTGGTTGGACAACTGCAAATTTTGAGAATTTATCGATACAGGTTAAGAAATATTTTTTGTTGTGAAAAATGCTATTGAGAATTTCGCCACTTGGTTGGGGATGGGTGTTTCACCAATGACTTCTTTTTGTGGATGTCGGTCATATTTTGCCTTATTGCAAATCTTGCAATTTGCAACTATTTCATTTGCTAAACGAGTCATCTTGGGGAAATAATAATCCTCAATAATTTGTTTTATGTTTTCCTGAACTGCTCTATGAGCTCTGTTATGTTCTGCAATTATTATTTCTTTTTGCTCGTTTTATCGACGACTCCACAGTAATTTGTTGGAATGCCAAAATTTTGTTGAAGGAAACCTTTCAACTAACGTGTTTTGAATAAATGCTAATGTCGGTAAATCGCATTTAATCGCATTCACTACGTCTTTTTTAACCACATCATACACTTTCTCGATTAAATTTTCTCTGTTTGTGCAGTGTATGAAATGTCGTGTTTTTTGTCCAAACATAATAATCATTTTTTCAGAAGCCATAATGCCTTCTTCAATATTTATTTGGTTTCGGAAACGATTCACCGGTTTATCTGTAGACTCGATAGTGTATGTTAGCGATAATTCGTTATGTATAGTCCAGATCATAAGATTTCTTCTAAAGCAAAAGGTTCTGTCTTGAGACAGCATCAGCGACAAAATTTTCCTTTCCTGGTTTAAAGAAAATGTGAGCATTATGCTCATCGATGAAGGATTTCCATCTCTTTATTTGCATTTGCAAATGTAAGTGGCTGGTGATCGGTATAAATGTTTAAGTTTTTTACCCCATACAGATAGTTCCTTAGCGTTTTTAAAGCCCAAACTATCGCGAGTAGCTCACGTTCATTTGTTGCGAAATTTAATTCATTGTCCCTTAAGGTTCTAGAGATCATGGTGATTGGCTTCTTATCTTGTGATAAGACTGCACCTAGGCCAGACGATGAAGCATCTGTCGTCAAGTCAAAAGGTTTTTGATAATCAGGGTAAAGGAGCATTACATCTTCAGAAACTAATACATTCTTTAGTTTCTCAAAGGCCAACTTTTGTTTTTCGTTGAGGCTCACAGGGATTTTTCTTGACTGTCCGGCACTTACTTTGCCGTTGTCACCCTTTAGTATGTCTGTTATCGGTTTGGCTATAGATGCAAAGTCTTTAATAAAGCATCTGTAATAGCTTGCTAAACCAAGGAATGATCTGATATGGAACAAGGTAGTTGGCTGTTCAAATTTGCCAATTGCTTCTACCTTGCTGGGATTTATTGTAATGCCGCCACGAGATACTACGAATCCAAGATATTCAACATTTTCTTTGAAAAAATGAGACTTTTCTCGCAATACTCTCATATTAGCATTATACAATTTTTCTAATACCCAGGCAATGTGATAAACATGGTTTTCTATATCCTCTGAGAATATGATTACATTCTACATAGACGTAGCATGACTTGCTGATCTGTTACCTAAGTACATCATCAATTGCTCGCTGGAATATTCCAGGGGCATTTTTTAGACCAAATGGAAGTCTGCACAATTCATACTTCCTGTTTCCTATTGAGAATGCGGTTTTTTCTCTATCTTTTTCCGCAAGAAGAATTTGGTGAAATCCCGATTTCAGGTCCAGTGTTGTAAAATATTTGGCTTTCCCTAGATTCGAGAGGATAGCTACTATATTAGGTATGGGATATTTGTCATCGATTGTTTTCGAATTTAGTTTCCTAAAATCAATGACAAGACGTTTTTTTTGTTCCCCTGCTCATCTACTCCTTTTTTATCGACTACCCACACCGAATTGTTATACGGTGATCTGGATGGTCTGATAATATTATCCCTTAACATGTCGTTCGTCTCATTGTTAACAAACTCAGTTACTCCCAATGGGTAGGGATAAAGTTTTGAGTAGATTGGATCCTCGTCTTCTGTTCGAATCGTGGCAATAATGTTCGTATTGTATGGAAGAGCTTCGTTAGGATCAGCAAAAACGCCTATTTTTTCTCTCATCATTTTTTTGAATTTTTTCTCAATTTCTTGAGGAACTATTATGTTTTCAATTTCTGTGAAGTTAACATTTGAACACTTTTTAAATTGAATTAACTCAGAGCTGGAATCAGTAATTAAATTTTTATTTTTGAAGTCCAAAGTGGCATTTACTCTATTAAGAAGATCAAGACCTATTATACCATCGAAGCTGGTTAGGTTTGGAAGTAGGAAAAATGGTTACTGAATTGTGGTTTTTGTTTATAAAAAGGATTTTTTCCTTGTTGTGAGGTATTGTTTTCTGGAGTGACATTCTTCTGGTGCCTATGCTCTTGGCGTTGTACTTTTTCTTCATTGTTCCTTGCAAAACTGTTTGCAAATTGAAAACGTTCGTGATTCGATTCAACTTCTTGGGCCAAGGCTAGAGCTGATGGTAAGTCCGTTGGTCTTGCCGAAAAAAGAACATCACTCATGGATTTTTTTGCTCCTGAACTAAATACTCTCAATGCGTCCGATATATACTTCTCGTTCATTGAATTTGCTAAAGTTAGTGGTTCATATGTCATAAACGTTTTGTTAGTGAGTAGTGTCAGTTTTTTCTCTACCTCCTCATAATATTCAATTATAGAAAGATTTCCCTGACGTAGGACAGACATTTCTTGTTCTATTAAGTAAATGGGTCGTTTATCAGCATACGTAAAGTCAAGTCTGTTTATGATCGCTTTGAAATTGAATGGTGTGCCATACGAAGCTAACACCATATTTGCTGGACCTCTTATTTTATTCCTGATTATGCCCAATGCTTGGTAATGTTTTGGACTTCCTGCAAAATCTTCAAACGTTTTATATGTAACTGTGCTGTGTGTAACTGTGCGCCATGAAACATACATTTCGATTTTTCCCTCAAACTCGGGCAGAGATTTGACCATGTCTAAGGTTTCGTCACATGGTATACAACGATCTATTTTTAAAAACTTCTACCTGGGGTACAGGCACTGATGTTTTCCTAAACTCATTCTTTAGATCTTCCATCTCTTTCTTGAACATTGTTGCTTGGTTTTGAAGTGCAGAGTTAACTGCATACTCAAGTAGAGTTTTAATGCTTGCTTCGTTTAATGATATTTTGGTTTCTATTTGATTTGGTATCAGCTTATTTTTTATGTCTCCTATTAGTTCTTTTTGTAATGGTTTTAATCTTTTTGTTTATTTCTATATTTTTTGTTTTTTTTTTTTTTTTTAAATAAGCACTCCACCTTCATGATTTTCCCTTTGTTCTGGTTCAGTTCGTGTTTGTTATGTGTCTTACTGTCTGTGGTGTATTTGGTGTATTTATACAGATGTCTTCGCTAGTGGTTAAAGAATTTGATGTTGGTGGTCGAAGAATTTGCTGCTGATGGTCGAAGAATTTGCTGCTGATGGTTGAAGAATTCCAACTGGGTTGCAGTTCTCTGCTAACTCCGGTTAGTGTCTTCACTGATAGTAGAATTTTCTGGACACGTGTTGTACTGTCTCTCTCTTCACTTTGTTTGATTCATTTATTTTGTTCTCTTAGCTTTTTAGGGTTTTTTTTTTTTTTCTTATATGTTTATATTATTGCAGTCCCCACGATGTCGGTCGAAGTTGTTGGTTAGTTATTTGTGCGGAGCTACGAAAAAACACAATTCCACCTGATACGTCAGTTCAGCTTTATTGTTCAAATCAGACTTCTTTGTGCGTTAGTTTGCTATAACTTTTATCAAGTATTGAATTTTATTTAATTTTAATTTAATTTTATTTGACACGTCTGCTTTGGCTGGGCACTGCACGTGCCGGATATCGATCGACAACTGCTGAGCAGCGATCTGGAAAATGAGACTGCGTGGGTGTTTTCGGTTGCTTTTGCTCCGCTTTCTGCTGCTCGGCTACCGGCGGGCTCTGCTGCTGCTACATTGCGAGCACTCGTTGCTCTTTGCGTTGTTGCTCCTCACGAATGCCACGACGAAGTGTTAACTTATATATATATTTGTCTACTAATTGTTTGCAAAATCAAAAAAGTCATACAAGTTAAACTTTGAAATCATATTTTATGAGGAAAGGCACTTTTTTCATATTTTTTTTCACAATATTTTTCTTTAATGTATTCTTAAATAAAATAAATAAGAAAAATAATGAAAAAGCAACAAACACATAAAAAATTACAAAAAAAAAGAGAAAATATTAGCTGTCCATTAATTCTTTGCAAAATGCAAACATTAATATTCTAAGATCTGTATCTTTTTAATATCCATATGGAATTTGCTAATATTTGGTATGCCCCCCATTAGCTTCCATTACACCTCTGAGGCGTCGCGACATCGACAATATTAATTCATTTATGTCCCTTTGTCCCTTTGTTTATTATTATTTTATTTTATTTAATATATTTTATAATTATTTTTTTTTTTTTTTTTTTTTTTAAATAACTTTGTTCCACTGAGCACACGTTCAACGGCTGCGTTTCTTCTGTTTCTATTTTCTTTTTTTTACAATCTCCGTACAAATAAATGCTGCCAAAAATGATTTCGTACCACTTTTCGATTCAACAATTTTGCGTTCGAATTCTTGGCTCTTGGCTCGCTTTCGTCGCGACACTCGCAGCCAACTAACTCTCACCACACAAACGCGTTTTTATCACCTTCGCGCGCCCTTTGCTGCAGTGCACTGCACTCTTGGCGCCGTTGCTTTGCACTCTTCACGTTACCGTTTTCGTCGCTTATAACCGTCCGCGGCGGCCAATCACGTTGAGCCAAAAGAGTATGCTGAGGTCGAGCCGACTTAACACCTTATTTGGGCATATGCGCGGGTCTTTATGCCGCGAATCTGTCATGCCCCAAAGCAACAAAAACATAAAAAATTATTCAAAACAAAAAAAAAAGAGAAAATATTAGCTGTCCATTAATTCTTTGCAAAATGCTAACATTAGTTGAAAGAAGACGGGAAATTAGTAGACAATTAGTAGACAAATAGACAAATTCTAAGAATGGTTTCACAATATGCCAATCTCATTGCCCAGCAGCGTATTGCAAGCACAGTGGTCAAACTATGTTCATAATGAGACAGACGCGTGCAGTGGTCAAAATACGTTCATAATGCGACACGGCCTTCCTGACAAAACTCACGTCCTCGTGTGTTGTCTTAGCTTAACCACATAAGTGACAATACTTCAGGATTCGAAGGCTTTCTGGATATTTCAGAGAATTTTTATTGGATACTCTTAAATCAAACTTTTTTTTTAAATCAAACAAATTTGGTTCCTTTTAGTATCATTGTGTAATTGTGTATAATTAACTTATCATATGTGTAGTTCCTTTTACACAAATTAGCTTATCATTTGTGTAGTTCCTTTTACACATACGACCCCCGCCATAACACGTGTCTTCTGCTATGGTGCGGTCTTAAAGTCTTCATTCATGAGAATACTTATAATTTCGATTACATGTTAAAGATTTTAGTATATCTATCTCCAACCAGTACTTCAATTACCTCAAATGGCCCTTTAAATTTAGGATAAAGTTTAGTTTGACGACGTTCTTCGTTTTTGAGCAAAACGTGATCACCCACTTTGAAATTTACTATCTCAGCTTTATTTTTATCAAACCTATTTTTATCGTATTTTGCTTGAGTTTCCATATTTTTTTAGCCTCCTTTCTCAAATTTTTTTTGTCTACTTCATCATTACTATCCTCGTTTATCGACAACAAGCCAAAAGGTCGAGCGCTTTTACCAATCAATAATTTTAAAGGGCTAAACTTATTCACAAGATTAACCGTTCAATTTATTGCTAGCTGCACTTCAGCCAACGCATCCTGCCATGATCTCTGACTGGTTTCGACAGCAGTCAGCATACCTTTCATTCCTTTAAATCATTTTTACCACTCAATTTGCCTGTAATGTCAATGTACGGTATTTCTAATTTAGGAATAGGATGCAGCTCGGCCTGCACTTTTCCCACTAGTGGCTTATATACTTTACATTTGATACAATTTTCTACAAATCTACTCACATATTTGGACATATTTTCGAACCAGTAATAACCATAGACTTTCTCCAGCGTCTTTTCCCATCCCAGATGCGTAATAGCTTCATGGACGAGATTTATAACATCCCATTGAAAAGGTCTTGGTGTTACTGGCTAACATTTGGTTTTACTATTTCGCTGTATTTTTCTATGTAGTATTCCTTTTCGCAATCCATATGTTCTGTCCAGATTTCCTGGTAACTCATTACTTTTTAACTTTCAAATTATTTCGTGTATCTCAGAATCTCGCTGCTGTTCCGAAACTAACCAGATGTCAGATAAATCAGTCAAATTGATTTGTAATTGAGGTATTTTATTCAGACTTTTATATTCTTCAAGCACTGGATGTCGAGAGAAAAAGTCAACATGCGCCATTCTGTCGCCTTTCCTATAATCTATTTCGAAATCAAATGCCTGTAAAAAGGCCCACCATCTGTACACCCTCGGTGTTAAATCTAGTTTTGTGCAGCTGACCTTTAATGAATTACAGTCAGTATAAACTATAAATTTTCGTCCCTGCAAATAATGTCGGAAGTGTTTAATAGCATTTACCACTGCTAAAATCTCCAATTCGTATGAATGGTATTTAGATTCGGCGTTAGACGTACACTTACTGTAGTACTCTATCACATGAGGTTTATTGTCAATTTTATGTATCAGGATCGATCCATACCCAATACAACTTGCGTCAGTATGTAGCTCTATTTGGTATTGCGGATCGAATATGTTTAAAACTGGCTTCTGAGTCAATATAGTTATTATTCTTATTCGTATTTTTTCATGCACTGTTAACCAAACAAAGTCAGTGTTTTTCTTAAAGGTGAGAAGATACAGAGAATTAAGTGCTTGGGAGAAATTTACAAAAATTGCGTTAGCTGTAAGACATTTTGGGGTGGTGGCAATCCATTTTGAAGCTTAAATTTTTCGTGCATTTGGACTGATGTCTTCGTTGCTTAGTTCAAATCCAAGATACTCTATTTTAGTGGTGAGAAAGGAACACTTAGTGACATTAAATGAAAATCCAGCCTTACTTGATGTCTCCAATACTGTCCGCAATCTAACTAGCGAATCTACTTTTCTTTCTGTTACTATGAGCCATTTTTCTTTTTAACTAGCATCATGGGACTAGAAAGGTGAACAGCTTGGGCGAATAATTTTAGCCTTTAGTAGTTCGTCAACTTTGCTCCGCACTTTGTTTTTCTCTTCTTCACTAAGCCTATATGGCCGCCGTTTTACTGTCTTTTGCAGATCTATTAATCTTATTTCCAACTGCTCTATGGTGAGCCTAGTCTTTGGTATTCCATCAATAAACCAATCTGAATAACATTTTAAAGCATTTATTAAGGCTACCTTATCAAGATCATCAAGTTCACTATTCGATTATATGATATCTTCATAATTGTTAAATATTAACGATTTTATTCTTTTGCTTTTGTAAATTTCAAATTTGTCAGAGTCCATGGTTACGCCAAAGCCCTGATTTAAAATTTTACGACCAATTAGTTCGTAATGTTTCAAATACACTAAATTTATCGGCGACGCTTTCCTTAACCAAGGAACATTTAGCTCCAGAGTCAAAGCAAAACGGAACGGACTCACCGGTTGAACTACTTATTGTTCCTGATGGTGGAGCTACAGTACAGATGTCTACACGTTTCTCGGTTCCTCGGTCGTTTCCTGATGCACGGTTGTACATCAAGCTGAGGCATCTACACCAGCTCCCTCAGGATTAAATTTTGGCAGAGTTATATGTTTTCCCTTTTCATCAGTTTCCGATGGTAGCTGCATATTTTTGATGATCTCCAAAAGGTTGTTGATTTGCACAAATTGTAAAAATGATTTCACTCGTACGATACTTTCGCGCCAGTCATATTCTACGCTAAGTCTAAGAATGATTTAAAATATACCAAACTCATTGCGCAGCATCGTCTCGCAAGCACAGTGGTCAAACTATATTCATAATGTGACAGTAGTCAAATACGTTCATAATGCGAAATATATATGAAGAAAAAAAAAAAAAAAAAAAAAAAAAAAAAAAAAAATAAAAAAATAAAAATAAAAAAAAATAAAAAAAAAAATAATAAAAAAATAAAAAAAAAAAAAAAAAAAAAAAAAAAAAAAAAAATATATATATAATATATATATATATATATATATATATATATATATATATATATATATATATATATATATATATATATATATATATATATAATATATATATATATATATTATATATATATATATATATATATATATATATATATATATATATATATATATATATATATATATATATATATATATATATATATATATATATATATATATATATATATATATATATATATATATATAAATATATAATTTATTTATAATTCTTCATATATATCTCGCATGATGAACGTATTTGACTACTGTCACATTATGAATGTAGTTTGACCACTGTGCTTGCGAGCACATATATATATATATATATATATATATATATATATATATATATATATATATATATATATATATATATATATATATATATATATATATATATATATATATATATATATATATATATATATATATATATATATATATATATATATATATATATATATATATATATATATATATATAAATATATAAATATATAAGTTATTTATAATTCTTCACTTCTGCGAGTGAGTGAGAAGTTTATTAATTGATCGACCGATTAAGTTTATTGTTCATAAAAAATTTAAAACTCAAAGTACAAAATATTCTTATGCAAAGCTAGCACAGATTTATATTCGCGATTATGCTACATGGATCAAGTTCCAACATCACGACTTCGGCGCGTGGGGAATATGCAAGGCGAGCAGAAATATAGTATAACTTTGCTGCATGTGCAGAGTTAAGGCCGATGACTTAGGCCGGATGTGTTAACTCCTCCCTCACTAGTTCGAAGGTCGTCCCCGGTTTTCATCAGGGTGTCAATGACAATGCGTAGCGATGCTTGCTGCCTGTTGTTTCTCCATTTTTGGAATATTTTATAACAGATCCTTATTTATGATGATGACCCTGTCGTCGATTATTTCTAGCGATTGTTAGTTATTGGGACGGGTGTCACAGTGGGCCGTGCCTACCGAGTATAGCTGCTGCGCACAGGCTGTCGAGTTTAGCTGTTTTCAGAATGTGAAGGTGAGCGTAGCGGTGCAGTTTACGATTGGTATTATTTTACTCCCGCAGTCTGCGACGTTATTGTTTTCTTTAAAGTGCAGTATTAATCCGTTGTGCTGAACTGAAACATGGTGATTTTTTTACAAACTAAACTAGGATTTGGATATTTAATAATGAATATAAAAAGTTATTATCTAGTATTACGTTTACATAGAATATTTCAATTAAATCAGCTATAGCTAACCCTGTAGAAATTTAATGGGTTCACAATTTGAATCTTTGCAAGGGGGATTGACAACATTAATGTCTCAAGTTCCGAATTCATAATTGTATTTATAATTTGTTACTCTTTTGCAAATTTAATGATGGTATTTACGGATTCTGTTAATTTATTTATTTTCTCCAGAACTTTTGTATTTATTGATGCCTGTTTATTAATTGAGTTAGCTAGTTAATTCTTCAAAATCATTAAAGTCTGGAGTTCCTGCTATGATCTTTAAAGCTGTTCCTAGTATATTAATTCTCCTAGTTTGTTAATGGTGAATATTGACTGTTTCCTATAGTGTTCTTATATGGCGTACATCGGATTCAAAAATTAATCTCATATGGGATAGAGGGAAATGAACCATTATTGATGTTGTCTCCTCGGTAATGTCCGAGTATATGGTAAGATTTGTATAGTCTCTAAGATCCAGATAGCAGCATTTTTTTCAGATAACAGCATATCCGTCCATTATTGGGATGTAGTCTGAGTTCAAGTAGTTTGTTATCTTCCCGGTTGTCATTGGTCCTAACAGTAGAAGGCATAGTATCCAAACCCTATTAAGAATAAAGAGAATAAGTACTAGAAGGATGATTTATTTTATCTGATGTCATCCTTATGTAGTTCTCTCCCCTTTACAAGAACCATTGTCCCCAAGTCGGCTTCAACCATGACTTCCTCAAACAAGGGTTTCATCTTGTTGCTAAGTCTCTTGTTTAATTTTATCAGTATTTTTTCGCCTACCTCAAAGATCCTATTTCTTCTTTTTACCTATTGTCTTTGTAGGAGCAATTTTTAAGCTTTAGTGATTCTACTTTTTAGTTCTGCCTCAAATTCCGTTGGGGATATGTGAATTACGTCTATTGGTTTCCTATTGACGACCGAATGTCCTATTGTATTCTATTGTTCCTTGGAAAAGACAGGTCAGTTGTATCATTTAATTGCTCTTCTAGTTTCAAGCATCTGGTAATTTCTGCTAGAGTGCTGTGAAATCTTTCTACCTGTCCTTTTGAGATACTGTGTAATGGGGGAGAATTTACAATCTCAACATTAGAATGTTTTTTTTTTTAAAGAGACTTTAGTGCTCCCGAGTTCAGTGATGGCTCATTGTCGCAATATATAATTTTGGTGCGGGGATAGAAGTTCATGAGTTGTAATATTGGAGGTTCGATATCGATTAGAGGCTATGGGTTGGACAATAGCAAATTTAGAAAATTTGTCAATACAAGTTAAAAAATATTTGCTTTTGTGGGTGTTTTTCATATATATTTTTTTTTTGTTACAAATTCTGCAATTTGCAACTATTTCGCTAGCCAAGTGGGTCATTTTAGGGAAAAAATAATCTTGAAGTATTTGTTTTACATTTTCTTAAGCCGCTCTATGGCCTCTGTTGTGATCTGTGACTATGATCTCGCTTTGTTCGTTTTTATCACAAACATCAATTACCAGTTTATTGGAATGCCAAAATTTGGTTGAAGGGAAAGTCTCAACTAGTTTGTTTTGAATAAATGCCAAAGTTGGCCGATCGCATGTAATGGCATTCACTGTGTCTCTTTTCACCGCATCACACACTTTTTCTATTAAATTAGCTCTATCTGAAAAGTATATGACATTTCTGGTTTTTTTTCCGAACATAATTATTTTCTGGGAAGCCGTAATGCCTTCTTCAGTAATTATTTGATTTCGAAAACAAATTATTGGCTTTTCAGTAGGTTCAATAGTGTAAGTCAAAGACAAGTCACTATGAATAGTGACTAAGTCTGATGGAATATCTTCTTCTAAAGCATAAATATTCTGTCTCGATAGAGCGTCAGCGAAGAAACTTTCCTTCAATTCTTTGAAAAAGATTTGGGCGTTATGCTTCCATCTCTGAGACTAATATATTTTTAGTTTTTCGAAAGCCAATCTTTTTTTCGTCGAGGCTTACTGGAATTGTTTTTCGACTGTCCAGGACTTGCTTTACCGTTGTCACCTTTAAGTATGTCAGTTAATGGCCTAGCTATAGATGCAAAATATAGTAGCCTGATAAGCCGAGAAATGATCTTACTTGGAACAGGTTGATAGGCTGTTCAAATTTGCCAATTGCTTCGACTTTGCTGGGATTATTTACAACTACAGTACCGCCTCGGGAAACTACAAATCCAAGATATTCAACCTTTTCTTTGAAGAAGTGAGACTTTTCTCGTGATACCCTTATGTTGGCGTTATACAATATGTCAATACCCAAGCAATATGGTAGACGTGATTCTCCATATTCTCAGAAAATATATTCACGTCATCTACATAGACATAGCATGGTTTCCCAATCTGTTCGCGAAGCACATCATCAATTGCTCGCTAAAAGATTCCAGGAGTATTTTTTAAACCGAAGGGAACTACAGAATTCGTACTTCCCATTTCCCTACTTTTTTCTGCAAGAAGGATATGGTGAAATCCTGACTTGAAATCAAGAGTTGTAAAGTAATTGGCTCGTCCGAGGTTTGAAAGAATTGCGTTTATATTAGGTGTTTGGTATTTATCATAGATTGTTTTAGAATTCAATTTCCTGAAGTCGATAACAAGGCGCTTTTTCTTATTTCCTTGTTCGTCTACGGATTATAAGAGGATCTTAATGGCCTGATAATATTATCCCTCAACATGTCATTAGTCTCGCCTTTGATAAAGTCTGACACTCCCAACGGATAAGATGCTTAGAGTAGATCGGGTTTTCGTTTTCTGTTCGGATTGTGGCTATGATATTCGTGTTGTTAGGGAGAGCTTCGTTTGGGTCAGCAAAAACACTAATTTTTTTCTCTAACATTTTTTTTTAATTTTTCCTTGATTTCTGGGTGTACTTCTATATTTTCTAATTCTGTAAAATTAACATTTGAACATTTTTTAAATTGATTTTTTTCGGATCCGGACTGAGTCCTTAATGTGCTGTTTTTGGAGTCTAAAGTGGCACTAACTTTGTTTAATAGGTTGAGACCTATTATTCCATCGAAGGTTGTTCAATTTAGAAGTAGAAAGAATGTGGCATTGGTGCCAAATAGATGCATACGACATTTCTCTTGAGCTGGGTTAAAGCCATGAAGGGACTTAGCCAAAAAGTTTTCTTCAACACAAACTATACCTTTTAGTTCTGTCATCGGTTTTATGTAGTTCTTTGATGCGCCTGTATCAATAAATAATTTGATCGTTCGTAGAACGATCGACAGCTGGGAGCTATGTCTAAAAAATCAACTTCTTGAAACTGATCTTAATCATCAATGTCTGATACTTTAGACTCTGCTAATGCTGGATATTCTTCTTCTGACTGACATGCGGGAACTTCTACCGATATATGATTAATCCTTTGTTGTTTGGGCCCGGTATATCTGGCCGTTCCACTGTTTAGTCTTTTTGGAATCTAATTTTGATACGAATTATTGCCTTGGTTTGGGTATTGAGTCAGTTGCTTAAATCGCGAAGAATTGTCAATGTCCATAGTTTGTGGTGGCTCTTGCTTCACATTTGGACTGTTACCAAATTGAGGTTTTTGTTTAAAAAATGGAGTTTTTACTGGATTTGGAGAATTGTTCTCCATAAAAATTCTTTGCTCGTTTCGTTGAGCTCTTTCCTCAGATTTTTTTGCAGAGCTATTTGCAAATTAGAAACGTCCATGATTAGACTCGACTTCTTGCGCTAAAGCCAAAGCTGATGGCAAATCCTTAGGTCTTGCCGAAAATAAAATATCACTAAAAGCTTTTTTCGCGCCTGAAATAAATCCTCTTAATACGTCAGCTCTATAATTTTCGTTAAGGAAAGCAGCTATAGTAAAATCATATTTCATGATTGTTTTGTTTATCAGCAGTGTTAATTTTTTTTTCAATTTCGTCGTAGTACTGAATAATTGTTAAATTTCCCTGTCTTAATACGGACAACTCTTGCTCAATTATGAAAATGGGCCTTTTGTCAGAGAAGATAAAGTCAAGTCTGTTTATAATTGCTTTAAAATTCAATGGTGTGTCATAAGAAGATATCGGCAGGGTATTTTTTTTAATTCTTAGAATACCCAGTGCCTGGTGGTCGATAATCTGCTCTCATAGTGATCGGTTGTGTCGCGCTTGCAAAATCTGCAATTCTGTTTTACTTGTGCATTCTCGTGTGTGCTAAAAATAGCACATCATAAAATTCGGACGCTGCTTTGCGCGGTGTCGGCAATTGGACAAAAACAAAACCACCAAGAGAACTGCAGTATAACTGCATTCTCTGACCCCTTTTCCCGCGCACTGCCACTAAAGAGGGGCAATAAAAACTTTTCTTATCAGTAAAGTTGATATTCTGTGCACTGTTTAAAAGACATTTTGGTGCATAAATTATATACTGCATATTACGATTCAAGTAATTGTAGTATAAATTAAAACAATGGATGACAATATTCTCTCTGGCTCTCGGCTTAGTAATAAGTCGATTGATCATGAGAAAATGCTTTTAATAGCAGGAAAACTACCTTCTGTGATTCGATCTGAGTGTTGCTCAGAACTTCAACGATCATCACACATCGTAACCCAAACACAACACACAACTGTAACATTTACCACTGCCTCCAGCATCTCCAACTACACAATGGCCACTACTACAATAAGAAGTACTTGCCATACAATAAGTAATAATGACTCTATAGCAAAAACTTCTAACGCTGTCGAAAGATTGTTGAACGCACAAAAGCGGCGATTAAGTAAAAGGGAAATTGACAAGCCTATGTCACCTATTTCCAACTCTAAGCGAGTGAGTGCTACTAGCCGACAAGCAAACTCCAACAATAGATTTGCCACTCTCGACATGGACATCTCAAGCGATGAAGAGGAAAAGGCAGACACGGTGCATGTAGACGCAGTCGCTCGCATCAACAACTATACAAATGAACATTATCAGTCACTTAATACTCAGCCTGAATTGTCACCAGTGATAAGCAACTTAAGTGACTCTCAAAACCATCTCACATTGTTCTCAATATTAGCAACTTAAATGACCTTTTCGAGTTTATGAGCGAAGTGGCAAGTTTGAGTCGGAAAAGCCACAGTCGGAAAAGCCACACCGAATAGTTGTGCTGCAACAGCAGCAGGAACAGTTTCAGCAGGGGCAACAGCAGCTCCATCAACAACAACAACAACAGTTTCTTGTGTGGTTGCAGCAGCAGCAACAATAACAGCAACATAACAGGCAAGTAAGCCAACGTATTGGAAAGCTTGAGAGTATAGTACTTGAGCTGACCAATATGATGAAGGATTGGACTGGGAAAGACCAAATCAATCAGTCTCGAAGCAACGTTGTAGTTTCACAATGAATCCACTAAAGGTTCTTATTTGAAATGCTAACGGCATTTCATCAAAAGCAAAAGAAGTTGAGCTCTTCGCACACAACAACAGCATTGACATTCTTCTTTTTAACGGGGGTCAGGATTAAGCGTGGAGACACTATAAAAATAAATGGATATGTCTGCTATCCAGCTTTCAGACCATCACGAAATAATAACAGCGATGGCGAAGCTGCGGTATTGGTGAGGACCACTCTTCGCCATTTCCCTAAAAGAGTCATTGAGACGCGTAACATAAAAATGGTATCAGTAAAAGTAGTTACGGCCTGGGAGAAGTGGAGTTCAGCGCTATTTACTGCCCTCCAAGGGTCAGGATTGAGGAAATGCATTTCATCAACACACTTCGCGCTTGTGGCCAAAGGTATTTAGTTGGTGGCGATTGGAATGCCCGTCATTGGTTATGGGGAGACACTTACAACTTACCTAGGGGACGCGAACTAGCAGAAGCCATCTCACTTACTGTCTCTAGAATCCTTGCTACTGGATCACCAATCAGGTACCCATATGTGCCTCACTACACGCCTTCTTGAATAGACTTTGCCCTGTACCATGGAATACCGGATTCTCGAGCAACCAAAACTCAGAGCTGGAATCTGGACTCTGATCATCTGGCCCTAGTCATTAGTATTGAGACAGAAGGCATAAACGCTAACACAAGCCGTCATCTAATCACCAAGAACACAGATCTGTTCGTCTTTAAGCAAAATTTAGAGAGTTCATTATCAACCTTAACTCTGGTTCTTCTTCTGGGGTTAAGAAGGTTTTGATGCAGCAGCAGCCGTATAAATGCTCTCAGTGAAGCTATTGACAGCCATCTCAATATCTTTATTGAGATGGCTGTCAATAGCTTCACTGAGAGCAATTATACGGCTGCTGCTGCATCAAAACCTTCTTAACCCCAGATAGGTTCCACCTATGGAATGGCACCAACAAGACAGGATAGAGAGCTTTTGTCACAGAAAAGAAGACTTCGAAGATGCGCAATCAGATCGCAGGACCCATGGGACCGAATTTTATGGAACCGGGCTGCTAAGCAACTTCGAAACGTATTGAGAGAACTTCGAAGCAACTTCTTTGAGCAGAAGCTGGCTTCGCTTGATTATACAGTTGATGGTGTATACTCGCTTTGGAAGTGTACTAAGTCACTTAAGAGACAACCGTTTAGACAGGTACCAATCCGGTGTCCAAAGCGGTGATCTCGTCACGAACGAAGAGGAACAAGCGAATTCGTTTGCGAAGCATTTAGATTTAATTTAATTTGCCACTGACGATCAGCTCAAAGAGACCACTGATAGTCTGCAGACACCTCTACAAATGTCTTTACCCATTAAGGCAGTTAGGGTTGAGGAAATTACTAAAGTCATAAAGTCCCGGCCGATGAAGAAAGCACCTGGTTGTAACAGAGTATGTAATACAACGCTAAAAGCCCTCCCTACTCGGGCGATCATCTTTATAGCTTTAATATTTAACGCTGTGCTGAGGGTGAAATTCTTTCCTAAGATGGCAGCAATTCCAATGATCCATAAACCTCGCCAAATGAGAGCTGGGGTTCCAAAGGTAGTATCTTAGGGCCGCTGCTCTACTCCATATACACAGCTGATTTACCCTCCCCTAGCCTGCACCACATGGAGACTCCTAATAAAGCTCTTCTCGCTACATATGCAGGCGACATTGCAGTACCTTGGCATCACCCTTGACAAGCGCCTATGATTTGGTCCTCACCTAAAAGCTACGGCCAAGAGATGTGGGCAACACATGCAATAACTGCCGTGGGTGATTAACAAACGAAGCACCATGCCACAGAGAGCTAAGAGAGCGGTCAATGTCCACTGTGTATCCGCCAAATCTAACTATAAACGCAAACAGGATCTGCAAAATCGAGTATTGCGACATCACAAACTGTCTATGGTATGTGCGCGGCTCTACCCTGCATCGAGATCTAAAACTGTATACAGTGGAGGAACAGAGACACACTAGCAGATATAGTGACAGACTGGTTAACCACCGCAGAAGACTAGCGAGACGATTGCTCCCTGCGAGGCCACTAAGGCGACTAAAACGCTTGGGTTTTGCCAAAAATATTAAGTTACTTTAATCTACTGATATTTTGAATATTTATATGTCCTCCTGTGCATATAAGAAGGTTAGGCTTTTTATCCTTTTTCTAAATGTGTTGTTAAGCTACTACATTTGCATTGTAAGGATTTAACGCTTAAATAAAAAAAAAAAACCCAGTGCCTGGTAATGTTTTGGGCTTCCATCATGACTCTCAAAAATTTTATAAGCGATATGCGCTTTCCGCCAAGAAACATGTGTTTCAAATTTTCCCTCGAAATCGGGTACCGATTTCACAATGTCTAGAGTTTTATTACACTAGACACCTGGAATTATTTCGGCATCCTTGAAGACCTCTACTTCTCGTACGGACGTTGTTAAACTCTTGAATTCATTTCGAATATCTTGTATTTGTTTCCCAAACACTTGTGCTTGACCTTGAAATGCACTGGCAACCGCATTATTGACTGACTTTAGTAACGCTTTCATATTTGCCTCGTCGATTGGTATTTTGCTTATTACTTCTGTTGGCACTAATTTGTCTCTAAAATCTTTTATCAAATCTTCTAACTCACTGTCGTTAAAGTATTTTTTATTTTGCTTTCTCTCAATTTCTGTTTCTTTGAATTTGTATTTTATTTCATTTATTTTCATTTTTCAACTGAGCACTACTTACATATTATTCTTATAAGCGTAAAAATAATTTATAAAATTCTTAAAAAATTTGTTGTGTGTTGTCTTCTTTTCGTTTCGCTTGTCCCAGGTCTTTACTCCAGGGTGATGCGTCTCTTCAGAATGATTGTTGTTGTTGGATTTTATTAGTTTTTTTTTTTAGCTTGGTTTTGTTGTTTTTACTCGGCAAACTCAAATGTCGATATGACTATATTGGTTTCGGCGCGTGGAACGTTAGCTGCAGTGAAGAATAATGAAGAAATATAGTTTCAGGCCGGATGTGTTAACTTATATATATATATATATATATATGTTGAATGTATATGAATTTCATCACATACAGTGTACCCAAAAAGTATTGGCACACCAAAATTATAAAGTTTAAGCACCTATATCTTTTGTCCCATTAGGGTTGCAAAAAAAAGATAATGTGATTATGTTCGTTTATATATTAATATTCAATTATTAAAAAAAACTTAACATTTTAACTATTTTCTACTAGATATACTATATTTTCTTAAAAAAAAGGCCCAAATTAACGCCAAAAAAGTATTGGAACACTTCAAAAAGTAGCTATAAAATCATAAAAAAAATAACTTAAAATTAGTATTAATATTTTGTGGGGCCATGCTCCTCATGCTTCCAACCAATTTGGCTGTCTCCTGCGATGATATTTTATCTCATTCATTACTAAGTGACGTATTTAGGGAATTCTTAGAGGTTAGTTGATGGGTCCTTATTTTTTTATCTAATATGGCCCACACGTGCTCAGTAGAATTGGATCCGGTGATTTCGAAGAAGTTTTGAGCTGCTTACAATGGTAAATCAGCCATTCCTGCACCAAATACGATGACTGTTTGGGATCGTTATCTTGTTGGAACAGCCACTGGGTTCCATTAAGGCGCAAATGGTCCACACTGTTCGCCAAATTATTCTTAAGAATATCGAGGAAACCATATTTATCCAAGTTTCCATCGATAAAAGCGAGTTGGCCAACTCCAGATGCCGTACAACATCCCCACACCATCACGTTTCCACCGCCGTGTTTTATAATTTTGCGGAGATTTTTCTCCTCAAGCTCTTGGCTTAGCGTCACACTTTTTGGCTGCCATTAGACCCAAAAAGGTTGAACTTGGACTCATCACTGTAAATTACATCGTACCAGAATGAGTCCGGCTAGCCAACGTATTTTTTAGCACAATTCAGGCTATTCGCCCTATTTTGTTTAGAAATAAAATGCCTACGCCGTGGAACCATGATACCCAGCCCTATTCAGTGTATTTCGCAAGGTTTGTGGGCAAAACTTGCCTTCAAAAGAATCTTGCAGATCCTGGCACAGTTTAACTGCAGACTGCATCGGCTTCTCGCTCACAGTAGCCACAATAGGCCTTTACTGGCGTGGGTTAATTTTTTTGCGACGCTGTTTGGTTCCACTTTTCCGCTGGAAACATAATGTTTGATAACATTTCGCATACTCGAGAATGACATATCGACTAGTTCTCCAATTTCCCGATAGGATCTATTTTTTCAGTAGAGATTTATTATAATTTTTCGCGTTTCCAACGAAATTTCTGTTCCTCTGCCCATTTCAGTGGGTATGTGCATAAGAGAAGCACAGAAAAAAAAACAAAAAAAAAAACGGGATTTTACCGTTACAATATACCAAAGCATCAGGCAACACAAGGAAGTGTGCCAATACTTTTTTGGCGTTAATTTGTGCCTTTTTTTAGAAAACATATTATATCTAGTAGAAAATAGTTAAAACGCTAAGTTTTTTTTTAGTAATTGAATATTAATATATACACGAACATAATCACATTATCTGTTTTTTTGCAAAGGATATAGGTGCTTAAACTTTTTAATTTTTGGTGTGCCAATACTTTTTGGACCCACTGTACTTAAATCATTTTTTGTATGTCGCACAAAAAGAATTAATTGCCTTTTATATTCGGTAATGTAAAGTTGGTGTGCTGCGCCAAGAAAATAAAATAATAAATATATACATGTATAACGAGCATAGAATAATGACAAAATATTAAAGGTGTCTTTATTTCTTTATTAAGCTTGGAATTTACATCAGGCTATGGGCTCAAATATACATTGTAATTATTTCATAGAATGGCCATTTAAAGAAAGACTGATTTAAGTTTAAAAAGTTTGTGAAAAATAATAAAAATAATGATGCAGAGAAGCAAACCCAAGCTGCATCAGCTGTTCGCCACCATGGTTTTGCGTTTATGATGCAGCGAATGTTAAGCTTTCTTGGAGCAGAAGAATACGTGCCATTTATACTTGATTCCGAAGCATCTGACCATGTTATAAACGACACGAATGTGTACACTGATTACATCGAGCTAGAACCTCCAATTGGAATTGCAGTGGCAAAGAATGGTGCATTTGTGTATGTCACAGCAATAGGCATTGTGAAACTTCGCACCAACTGCCAGGCGATGGTCACATTGGAGGATGTCCTGTTTTGCAGAGAAATTCCGCACAGCCTTCTATCTGTTAAGAGAATGCAAGACTCTGGAGTAACTATTGAGTTTTAAAAGGTGTAAAAGCTACAAAAAAAATGGTATAGTCATTCTTAATGATATATGTGAGTACAATATTTCAATTATAAAATTTTACTCATTGCATAATGCGTCTGCATTAAACAAAGCTGATAAAAGTATTGAAGAATATTGTTCGTAGTAAGTAAGTAGATGCAAGCTTTTAGAAATCAAGAGGTATAACATGTTCAATGATACTCATCTTTTAAAGAATGTAGAAATAGACAATAAAATATGTGAGGCATGTGTAAAGGGAATACAGTTTAGGTTTCCATTTGAAAAATCCAAAAATTAAGAATACATCAAAGGACCTTTGCTTGTTATACATTCTGATGATTGTGGGCCAATAACACCGTCTACAGTGGGTGGTAAAAATTATTATGTGGTTTTTATTGACCAATACACGCACTATTGTGTTACGTATCTGCTGACCTACAAATCAGATATATTTTCTGTCCTTAAGGATTTTTTTGCAAAAAAACGAATGTCACTTTGCCTTAGAAAGTTTTTGTCAAATTAAATGAGAAAATTTTGTGTAGCCAAAGGAATAAGTTACCATTTAACAGTGCCGCTTACCCCCCAGCAAAATGGCGTTGCCGAACACATGATAAGAGAAGGCTCGATCTATGCTACAGGATCAGAATTAAAAAAGAGTTTTTGGGGTGAAGCAGTTACAACTGAAACTTATTTGGTCAATCGAACTCATAGTAGAGAACTAAAAAGTAATAAAACTCCTTTTGAAATTTGGCACAGTCGCAAATCCAGTTTGAGACATTTGAAGGTGTTCTGAAGGCTGAATGGAGGGTCCCAGAGTCAATGTGGTGTTCTGAATGATAGTAAGTCACCAGGTCCATGTGGAGTCCTTAATGAAAATAAAGCCCAGGGTCAATGTAATATCCTTAATGAGAGTAAGGATGGTAAAGATCCAAGTACTTCCAATAAAGATTTGGAAGTGGAGATTTGGAATGTTGCTTCAGATGATGGTATTCGGAATTGTTTAATGAATACACAGAACCTTTACACTAGTATTCCTATAGTTTATGATGAAATTTAAGATAGAGATGATTTAGTAAAGTGGGAACTAGCTATAAAAGAAAAATTAGACTCGCATAATAAAAACAATACATGGGACATAGTAGATAAACCTGAAAATAAGAATTAAGTCGACAGTAAGTGGGTATTCCCAATCAAGCATGATGAGTTTGAAAATCCAACCAAATATAAGCCGAGACTAGTAGCTCGTGGTTTTACGCAAGAGTATATGCTTCATTATAATTAAACTTTTGCTCAGTCGCACGAATTTTTAGCTTAGGGCTTATTTCACCTCTATCAAACCAATTTAATTTACAAGTTCACCAAATGGATGTTAAAACGGCCTTTTTGAATGGTGAATTGAAAGAGCAGATTTTTATGTATGTTCCTCAAGGTTTATCATATGGAAATGATAAAGTATGTAAATTTAATAAAGCTCTGTATGGCTTGAAACATGTAGCTGGATGTTGGTTTGAGGTTTTTGAAGGAGCACTGAAAGAAATTGATTGTTTCATTTATATTTATGACAAT
>JAWNON010000230.1:157500-160000 GCA_035045945.1 Drosophila anceps | reverse complement strand
ACATATACATATACATATACATATACATATACATATACATATACATATACATATACATATACATATACATATACATATACATATACATATACATATACATATACATATACATATACATATACATATACATATACATATACATATACATATACATATACATATACATATACATATACATATACATATACATATACATATACATATACATATACATATACATATACATATACATATACATATACATATACATATACATATACATATACATATACATATACATATACATATACATATACATATACATATACATATACATATACATATACATATACATATACATATACATATACATATACATATACATATACATATACATATACATATACATATACATATACATATACATATACATATACATATACATATACATATACATATACATATACATATACATATACATATACATATACATATACATATACATATACATATACATATACATATACATATACATATACATATACATATACATATACATATACATATACATATACATATACATATACATATACATATACATATACATATACATATACATATACATATACATATACATATACATATACATATACATATACATATACATATACATATACATATACATATACATATACATATACATATACATATACATATACATATACATATACATATACATATACATATACATATACATATACATATACATATACATATACATATACATATACATATACATATACATATACATATACATATACATATACTATATACATATACATATACATATACATATACATATACATATACATATACATATACATATACATATACATATACATATACATATACATATACATATACATATACATATACATATACATATACATATACATATACATATACATATACATATACATATACATATACATATACATATACATATACATATACATATACATATACATATACATATACATATACATATACATATACATATACATATACATATACATATACATATACATATACATATACATATACATATACATATACATATACATATACATATACATATACATATACATATACATATACATATACATATACATATACATATACATATACATATACATATACATATACATATACATATACATATACATATACATATACATATACATATACATATACATATACATATACATATACATATACATATACATATACATATACATATACATATACATATACATATACATATACATATACATATACATATACATATACATATACATATACATATACATATACATATACATATACATATACATATACATATACATATATGCAAAGAATGAGCCTTATGCTACATACATATGTATATGTGCAGAAAGACTGCTTGGCTCCATACACACATATGTAAATACAACATCCGACGGTAGTTTTAAACAAATATAATGAACGATGATTGTCATTCCCTGGACTACTCCCACACATTGGATACACGAATCTGTACGAAGGGGCAGGCGCACATAGGTGCTCACGTTCTCGCACGAATGGCAAGCGCTTTGGGTACTTTGTTTTATGGCATGTTTTGTCTCGCTCCCGCCTAATTACCACTCTGCGTGGCAATAATTACCAATTACTGAACTCTCTCTCGCTCTCACTCTCTTGCGCTCTCTTCACAGCTCAACGGTCGACGCTCTCACGCTCTCTCTTTATACTCTAGCGTTCTAACACTCTCTATCTCTCTCTCCCTCTCTCTCTCTGGCAAAAGTGATTCCGGTTCTTCTCTCCAGCATGCTCTCTTGCCATGTATGTGTGTGTGTGTGCGATACCATCGTTCTTTTAGGGTGAAAAGTAACTCAGAGATACAAAAATGTGAAGATACTGATACAATTGGTAGTATGAAATCGACGGTGGAAGCGGCTAGGTTCACGTTATCGAGGTACAGCGCTTAGCGCAACAGAGGATTGAATAAAAATAAAAAGAAAAAAAACATATAATTCAAATGATTCTTAATATTAATAATAATAAATTTATATATATATATATATATATATATATATATATATATATATATATATATATATATATATATATATATATATATACATATATATATATATATATATATATATATATATATATATATATATATATATATATATATATATATATATATAGATGTAAAATGTATATGTGGAAGTTAATTTTGTGATAAGTCTGTGTTTGTGATAAATTGGTGGCAAGATTTGATTTTACACGAATCCAATTGCAAACTAAGCAATTTCGAGACGAATAACCGGAAAAATAAAACATAATGAATACGCATATATTGAATATATGCGTATGTAAAACATGATTGAATAAAATATTTCAAACAACTTGTGCCATTTCATATATTGTGTTCTACGGATTATCAGTGCATCGGAGTACAAATAAAAACGTCTAACTG
>JAWNON010000230.1:142500-155000 GCA_035045945.1 Drosophila anceps | reverse complement strand
CGCTCTGGTAATAAAATACCCCCATCGAATTGGTGAAATTATTGAAATATTTTTCTGGTCTTATTTAGGTTATACATTATACTTGTTTTGTTATATTTAAGTTGACTTAATAAAGATATATGGAATTCGATACGTCCAGCTCTACTACATGGATATTTCAACATAGCAAAATGATTCCCTGAAAATTCTATTTACACTTTCGGTTCCAAGAAGCAATATAGAATGGTATATAATTGGATTTTATATATTTAAATAAAAAACTCGAAAAGTGAACAAGCTGAAGACATGATCTGTTATATCCGCACTCGCTATCTATAGAGCAATTCAAGATTTCAATTTTTTTTTCGTTGATCGATAATTATCTTATTTATGTATCTCTCTCTCTCTCTCTCTCTATATATATATATATATATATATATATATATATATATATATATATATATATATATATATATATATATATATATATATATATATATATATATATATATATATATATATATATATATATATATATATATCCACGATACATGATATACAATATACGATCTTCGACATTATTCAGTGACTCGTTGAGCAAATCTAAAAGTAACCTCGAGTAACCCGAGTGCGCTCCAACTGCTGCTGCCCGTTGTATTCGTAGCCAATTAAAATGAGTGGCAGCTTTTGGCGTCGAGCCGAACAAAAATCACCCTTTGACGCGCAGCGATAATTAGTGGCGAGCTCTAATTAGCCAATGACAAAGCATTTACTGCTTGTTGTTGTTATTGTTGGTTGTTGTTCTGCTTCTCACTTAATTTCAGTTATTTCAGTTACTAGGCATAAATCTCATACTCTCTTGTGACAAAAGTTAAAGAGTGCGTCGACTTGATACTTGTTTTATATGTTTGGCCGCTCTTTCGCTGTTGATGCTGGGCGAGAGAGAGCGGCACTTTATGTCAGCGTGTGTGTGTAGCCCCCTCACTTCGTGACAGAAGAGTAAAGCGATATCACGCTCGGCAGCTCGTGTCTTGATTGGTCGTCGCTCGTCGGGCGGCCCCCATAGCAGCAGCAGAAGAAGCAGCAGCAGCAGAACCAAAATCAGCTTCAGCTATTCCCCATACTCATACCCAGGCCATCTCTTACACATATCTCACCCCATTCAATACACACAACTCATGCTTCGCCGGTGTTCTGCCTGCTTTTCATGTGTTTTATATGGTTGTGCTTGGCTTTGCTTTGCCCACAGCACACACACACACACACACACACATGTATTTGTAATAAACATACATTTACTTTAGCTCTTCTGCTCTTCTGCATTTTTTGCGCTCTCTTCCATTCGCACTCTTTGCGCGTGTGTTGGCTTCTGTTGAGCTTCTTGTTTTTTTTCTTTTTTTCTGTTTCACGCGTTTCCTTTGTGATACCGAGTGGTAATGTGTTTGTATGGCAAGTTAATTGCTCCTTGTCGCCCGCACACACAGAGAGGCGTTCAACCAGCCCGACCCCTTCAAGTTATACATGTGTGTATGTACTTATGTATATACTATGTATGTATATATGTATGAATAAATGTATATGCTGTCGTCTACTCTTGCTACTGGCTGAACATCAAACTCTGTGATTCGTTACAGCCTCGAATGGGGAGGAACACGATGGCACCACCAGACTAATTATAAGAGCACGCAATTAACCAACAGAATATAACTAACTGAGTAAATACACACATACGTAATTGTGTATATATATGCGTGTATAGAGCCGGTCGGCTTTTCTACATACATACATATGTATGTATGTAGATATGTATATACATATGTTTATCTTTCGCTTGTCGCGTCGTGTAGCCAATTAAAAAAAAGCTGTGCAGACTCTCCCAACACATACATACGTGCGTAATTGTTTTTACCCATGTGTACATATATATATATATATATATATATATATGTCTGTACGTTTGTGTGTATGTATATGTATGTGTGTGGATTCCATACTTTGTTACTTTGCACTGCATTCGGTATCTCTTCCAAGTGTTTTAATTGGCGCTATGGGTGTGGCCGAATCAAGAAAAATTTACATACAGCACTACTCCCACACACATACAAACTCGTGCACATGTATTTTTGCTCTTATTATAAATATGTACATATGTATGTGTGCGTCTCCAGCTAGACGTCAGGCATTTCTTATAACCTTTCCCCTTCCCCTCAAAACATGCACATGGAAATCAACAAACAAGGAAGTGGTGGGAATAAAATCGATAAGAACGAACAACGAAATTAAAATAAAAAAAAAGGAATAAGAAAAATAACAGAAAAAAGTTTTTTTTTAACCAAAATTCACTGAGCGGCTGCCTTTTCTGTGTGTGCATATATGTATGTATTTTCACAAATGTATATTTTTATAGAAATGTATGTAAATGTAAAAAGAATAAAAGAAGAGAAAATGAAAGTTAAATATATAATCACATTCATATATGTATGTAGATACGTACACATACATAAATATGTATGTATGTATATAAATATGTAAATTGAATTCCTTAACTTTGGCAATCAATAATTACAAAAGATCAAATATATATTTATTTATATATATACGTATATATATATTGATACATAATTGTATATATGTATATAGCACCACTTATTTATATAAATATCTACATATGTATATATGAGTAAGAATGTAGAAATATTAAAAAGAAAACAACAATACCAGGAGTCCTTTGCACTCCAGAGTGTGCTATGTTTAGGGTAAGCTGACTGATTCGAAATTAAAATGAAAATGTATGTACGCAAAATAAGAAATCAGAGCACAAGAGGAAATAAAAAAGACCCATTGTAACTGAAAGCAACGGAATAGTAAACAGACGCGCGATACGACGCGCGCGTAATTGTTCACATTATGCTCCTGAGTGCGGACTCAAGCTTTTCACCCTCGCTGTGTCTGTCCTTTTCCAGCGATTGCTACAGCGACAGTGGAAACGGCAGTAACTGCGACAGCGAATAGCTCTTTGGCACTGAGCAACAGCGACAGCAACACCCACAATAAACTGTAACTGAGTCTGGGCCGAGGGCGATGGTGGTGGGCACATCGGTGCCGTTGCCATAGAAGACGACGACGACGACGACAGCCAACAAAAGCAGAATTAAATGTGTGTGTGAGAGAGAGAAAGAGAGAGAATGAAAGAGAGTGAGATGGCGACCTGCCAGTAGTAGCAGCAAGTACACGTCTTCGCGGCGCAGTCAACGCATTATGTATAAATTATTTATTTACATTATATTTATACGCGCACTGTCATGCCTTGCCGTTGTGGGTTGTTGCAAGGCGCTCGGCTTAAGGAGCACGACGCGTTCTCCCAGTTGGGCTGCCACAGTGTCTCCTGCTGCAAAAACCAAAAGCACACACCAGCCAACCTCGTTGGTGTGTGTGAGTTTGAGCAATTACAATACAATAAAAAATAAAAATAAAGGGGTAAGAATTACAAAGCTAAAATGGGAATCTGAATCTGATGCTTCTCTCCCTCGCTTTATGTATACATATATATATATATATATATATATATATATATATATATATATATATATATATATATAAATATCTGTATGTATGCATGTATGTATGTATGTGTGTGTGTCTGTGTGTGTGTGTCGATATGTATGTGTTGGAGCAAATGAACTTGGGTTTGCAGTTATTATTAATGCGATATGGTTATTGCAAAAATATATATGTATGTACATATACATATATATATAGATACCGAAAGAGAGTGAGTTGAAATAGCGAGAGTGTGAGAGCAAGTGGTGCGCTGTTGATTAAGTACATCTCGCTCTTTCATTTAATACTGCTGTAATAATTACAACGGTGCTCTCAGTACACATCTCTCTTTGTCTCTTTTTTGTGTGTCGTTTCGTTTTCGCTTTGGTTTTGGTTTTGCTTGACGCTCTCACAAATCACTTACTCTCACTCACGGGTTCCTCTCTTTCTATTTACATCTCTCTCGTTCGCTTGTTCTCTCCCTCTCTGTGTGTATAATCGAAAAACGACTCGCTCTCAAATGGGCGTGAGCGAGATAGGTGCTTTTGACTCAAACTTAGTGGCAATGATTGCGCTTTACTGCTCATTGCTTTTGTTTTGCGGATGCTGATGCGGCGGCCGCAGCTTCGTCGTCTTTTCTGTTTCACTCGCGCTCGCTTTCATAAGCGGGTCTCTCATTACCGCACGTTACCGTAACCCTAAACTTGATATAAGCCAGAAAGATGGGGCTGACTGGTGGCTGGCTGAGGAAGATGACACACCAGCCAGCCGTGCATAAGGCGTGGCTCCGAATCCCATACTCAGACTGCTTGGCTGGGGGACTGATGATAAAACATGCCTACTGCAACACGACGCGAAGCGAGGCGAGAGTCGTCTCGACTCGTCGTGTCGTGCTTTCAGCGACTTTTGTTGATGTGTTGTAATTATTTGCATTTAAATTTTTTGGTACAGTTGCAATTACATAGAGAACACTATATATATGTATATATATATATATATATATATATATATATATATATATATATATATATATATATATATATATATATATATATATATATGTATATATATATATATATATATTTATATATATATATATATATATATGTGTGTGTGTGTGTGTACATAACGAGTGTTGTGTTAGTACTTAAGCATATTTTGCATGCTTGCGTGCCAATCTCACCACCCACTCGACATCAGCAAAAATAAAAAAACTGTCAGATGTAGCTACATATATATATATATATATATATATATATGTATGTACGTACATATGTATATACATATATACAAATACTCTCACGCATACACGTGCGCATTTGCATCTGTGTATACATAAATCGTATATATATATATACATATTATGTGTGTGCAGTATTCACATGATTATTTGTGTGTCTGCTTGTGTGTGTGAGTGAAGCAGCGTCGCGCTGTGCGTGGAATATTCGCAGTGCTACGAATGCGGTTTCCTCATCGCATCTTTTGATTGGTCGTTTGTGCGCCAGCGCTTATCTGCACCCTCCTCCCATCTTCCCTATCGCCACCACCTCTTCTCCCTTGCTCCAAAACGCACACAATTGACCTGCTGTTGGCTACGTTAATTAACATTTTCCATTTGCCAAGAAACAATCCGTACTTAATTGGTGCAGACAAATCGGCACACGATTCGCTTCGGCTGTAAGATACACCCACCTGCCATCGTCTCTGCTAAAATAGAGATAACTCTTATTGTAAATTGTTATTATATGAGAGAGAGAAAGAGAGAGAGAGAGAGAGAGAGAGAGCAACAGAGAGAAAGAGAGAGAGATAGAGAGAGAGAAAGCGAGAACTATGAACGAATTGTTTTGGGTACATGATAGTTAATGTAGATAAATATTCATACAGCACATAAAACCTATTAGATGATTTTTCTCAGAACTGCAATGTATCTAAGATACATTATTGCTCTTGTTGACAGAAATAGCTCCATTATTCACAATACAAGTTAAAATATAGATAATAAAAGATGGGATAAGATAATTATAATAGATAATAGGTGAAAGATATAAGCTAAGCTTTCAAGATATCAGATAGTAGATACCAAATAGTAGATAGTAGATACTAGATACTAAATACTAGACCTAAATAGTACATAGTAATTAGTAGATAGTAGAGAGTACATACTAGATACTAGGTAGTAGAGTGTAGATAATAGATAGTAGATATTAGATAGTATATACTAGATAGTAGATACTAGATAGTAGATACTAGATAGTAGATACTAGATAATAGATAATAGATAATAGATAATAGATACTAGATACTAGATACTAGATAGTAGATTGTAGATAGTAGATAGTATATAGTAGACAGTAGACAGTAGACAGTAGATCGTAGATCGTAGATAGTAAATAGTAGATACTAGATAGTAGAAAATAGGCAGTAGATAGTAGATTGTAGATAGTAGTAGGTCAATAGTAAATAGTAGATAGTAGATGGTAGATAGTAGATAGTAAAAAGTAAAAAGTAAAAAGTAAATAGTAGATAGTAGATAATAGATAGTAGATAGTAGATTGTAGATAGTAGATAGTAGACAGTAGGTAGTAGATAGTAGGTAGTAGATAGTAGATAGTAGATAGTAGATAGTAGATAGTAGATAGTAGATAATAGATAGTAGACAGTAGACAGTAGACAGTAGACAGTAGACAGTAGACAGTAGATCGTAGATCGTAGATAGTAAATAGTAGATACTAGATAGTAGAAAATAGGCAGTAGATAGTAGATTGTAGATAGTAGTAGGTCAATAGTAAATAGTAGATAGTAGATGGTAGATAGTAGATAGTAAAAAGTAAAAAGTAAATAGTAGATAGTAGATAGTAGATAGTAGATAGTAGATAGTAGATTGTAGATAGTAGATAGTAGACAGTAGGTAGTAGATAGTAGATAGCATATAAAAGATAGGAGCTAGAAGAAAAAAGATCGTATACAAAACATTCAAAGTAAGAGACAGAAGATAATATATAGAATATAGAAGACCATAGATAGTAGACAGAGCATAGAAGAAGAAGACGAACAAGAGATAAACTATACAAATTTCAAACTTTTCTTTATGTACCTATATATGTATGTACCCACATATGTATATATGTGCCTACATATGTATGTATATTTGAGTATATCTCCTTAGGTCATTGACTGTCCCTATAAGCAGCACTCCATCAAACATAATAGGAAATAGTCAAGGAAAGGTTATTCGCACGGCAATAGAATCTACAAATGGACGGATGGGTTGGACATATCTAGATTGGTAAATAATGTATTATTGCCACTCCTATTTGAGCCTGTTACATTCTAGTATGGAAGTCAAAAGCAATTATACACGTATTAAACAGCTCTTCTGACAGTGAATAGAGTAGTTAATACATCCATCGAGGAGTTAATACATCCATATGTACAGGCGCTGGTGTGGTTTATTGTTGCAGTTGAGACAATTATTTTAAGGACTAACCATTTTTTATAAGAATATATATATATATATATATATATATATATATATATATATATATATATATATATATATATATATATATATATATATATATATATATATATATATATATATATATATATATATATATATATATATATATATATATAAGGATATAACCACCATACACATATATGTATATATATAAAAATTGTCTGTCTGGCGAGTATAAGATGAAGAATAAGGCCATATTCAAGTTCTCATCAATGCAAATTCTTATTAGATAACATAATCAATGTCTATTACAGTACATAAATATGTACGTATGTATATGTATATGTGTGCATGTCTCTGTATGTAATATATTTGTATATGACTCTATTTACTCTATAATAAAAAGGCCTTGGACACACACAATTTGTTAGTTAACGGCAGCGGCGACGACACGTGCGCTTTGTTGGTCCGAGTCTCGTGACTGGGTCAGGTCAAGTCTTCGTTGTCGTATCGCCTGTTTGACCACAGTTTGCTTGTTTTTCGTATGTCTTTCCCCTTTCTCTGTGTGTGTGCATGAGTGTGTACGTGTTTTAGCACCTACTCCTCCTCGTAAGTGCTCACTTTTATCTTTACGGTCAATAAAGGTTTTTTCCTGCCGTATGCTTGCTTTAAGGGTAGAAATTCATTCACACACACACACACACACACACACACACACACACACACACACACACACACACACACACACACACACACACACACATGCACACACACACACACACACACACACACATACAGTTTTACACTTCACTTTTTAACAGTTTGACTTGTGTGTGAAACAAGCGTCAACTGTTGATGTTTTTCACTCAACTTCAGTTGCAAACTCTTACAAAAGGAAACAAAAAACTTTTGCATTCCAATTTCGAGAAATTCAAAAAGCTAAATTAATAAACAAGAGATACCCTATAATCCACCCGTTTATACTGTTTGTTTGCCATAATAAACTTGCTCTCTTCTCTCTCTCTCTCTATCTTTTGTTTGATGACTGCTTTCAAAGCTTTCCAGCATCATTGTTCACAGTATGTGCTCATAAGAGTGAACTAGGCTGAACTGAACTAGTGAACTAGAAACTAGTTCAAGAGTCGCCAATGATAATTCATCTAAGAGGCCTCAACTCAACTCTTCCTTCAATAAACTAATAACTATCTAAGCACATTTGTCGGTGTTTGTCTGCCTGTGTGTGTGTGTGTGTGTGTGAGTGTGAGTGTTTGTGTGAGTATTTACCAACCAATCGCAAACAGTCTTCACATTAATTAGTCGCCGGCGCTGCGCTCTGGCTTTGGCAGCCACCCTCAATGCTCAAGTTGGGGTTTTAATTGGTAATAGACGGCAGCACATGCGGTGGGTGGTCGAGCGAGAGGGGGGACGACTGATAAGTGCAGAGTGAAGAGAAGGGCGCATTAAGGAGTTGTCATAGCAGCTTTCCTATTGGCCCATTGGCCTTTCGAATGACAATTGTTTAAGTTGAGTCTCTCCATCCTTGGATAGAGATTGAAATAGCATAAAAAACTGTTTTTCTCTCTCTTTCTATCTCTCTCACTCTCTCTCTCTCTCTCTCTCTCTATATATATATATATATATATATATATATATATACATATATATATATATATATATATATATATATATATATATATATATATATATATATATATATATATATATATATATATATATATATATATATATATATATATAATGGAGTTATAATTACTTTTCCTTTTTTGGATGAATCAAGAAATTGAAGTACCAACAAAACAACTTTTAATGAGTTCACATTATAGAAATTAAATTTCCTTCATCTAACCAAAATTAGGGTGTGCATGTGTGTGTGTGTATGATTGAAGCAACATTGTTGAATTTTCGGTTGAGCAGCGCCGCAGCCGCAGTGGAAAGAGGAAGAGACGATAATAACCTCGCCAATTTTATTTTAACTTTTCTTCTAATTATGCCACATAACAATTACCTCAAATAAATTGCACTCACGGCGTATAAATTTTTAATTTCAACAAATTTGTGAACAATTAAAGTTTCCACTATTGCTGCGCACTCACCTTTCTACATATCTATACACCTACATACCTTTGCATAGATATATACATATGTAAATATTTGTACCAAAAAATTGAAATACCTTTGTTTGTGCGGGTATCTGTCATGTACTTTATGGGGTATATTTATTATATATGAAACATATATATACATAAATATGAAAAATCTAAAGTTGATAAATATATATGTCTGCGTCCATTGGGGGAGTGGGCAATAGGTAAAACACTATATACTTTATACTAAGGCGAATCTGAAAGCCGATCGACTTCTGAGCACATTTAACTGTTTTCGGAGCGTGACCAAGATTTTTTATATATATATATATATATATATATATATATATATATATATATATATATATATATATATATATATATGTGTGTGTGTGTGTGTTCGTGTGTGTGTGTGTGTGTGTACGTCAATCTAAGCATCTTCAGTGTGTAATAATCTCTTTTAATTATGAGTAAAAAGGCGTCTCGACAACATCCGCTGCTATTGGCGCTCTTATTGTTCAAACGGCTTTCCGAGTCATCTTCGTTCAAAAATAAAGTTCAAAATATAAAGAATCACCCGCAATCACACCTCTTAGAAGTGAAAGAAGAATGAGAAGAAATTGTACACATACACACAAACACACACACAAATACTGAAGTTAAAAACAAGTTTGGTTTAACGCAAACGACGTGAGTGAGGCAAAGAGGGCGAGCGGGAAAGAATGAAACGAGAAACAAAAGATAATTACTATTAAGACCCTTTCCACTTAAAATTTTGTAGAAAAGGCTCAACTACATACAGCGCAGTTGTTGTGAGCAATCACTGTACTTTGATAGCCTTGACAAAAAGCAACAAAATATGAATTTGAAACATCAAACATCATCATGAAACATATATATGTATATATGATCAGTCTTAATAATATGTCTATGTCGAGCTATTAAAATCTCTCTCTCTCTCTCTCTCTCTCTTTTTTTCTCTATACGCATTGGAGATGGGAGGTCGGGGTATAATGGTTTTGTTTTTTTCAGACCACATAAAGTATAAAGTATATATTCTTGATCAGGTCCATGAGCTGAGCCATACAGCCATGTCTGTCCGTCCGCACGACAGAAGTGATATGATAAATATATATTGGATTAAACTATACTAGACTATACTATAGTATACTATACTATACTATACTATACGATACTATACGCAGTACTCGCGGAGTTGAAAGAGATATACAAAATATTTAGCTCAGTTCCTTTTTTCAACTTCACAACTCATTTAATTTGCATTGTTGTTATAGGAAAGCAATCAATCAAAGAACTCAACAAAACCAACGCTCCTCTCTCCAACCTCCAATGCAAAAAGTACCTCTGCCTCTTGTCCAAGATATACATAAATGTACATAAATATATACATACTCTACTCCTAGCTTATGGAACAGTCAACAATCAGTATACATTGCTGTTGTTTCAAAACACGAAGTCGACTCGAACATTTCAATGTGTTTAAAAAATGTCGATGTTGTCGAGAGTTGAGTTTGATTTTGATTGGACTCTGCATGCAGTACACATTCATATTTGAGTTGTCATTTCAAGTCATCCTGTAGCTATCAAGAGATGATTTCTTGCCCGTGTTAGAGGCTGTAAGAGTGGCTATGCGTCTGTCTCCTTAAATGATACGTACATGTGAAAAAGATCTGGTCCATGAACCATTTCTATAGATAGACTTAGGCGGAGTTATTAAAAGCCATGTCTAAGCCCTTTCAATTGCTCCATTGCTTATTAACTACGATTTTTTCGATGTTGAAAATGAGATAACAAGAAAACTCTAGTCGGAGTTTCCAGACTAGGAGATACCCTGAACCCCGTCCGATCTTCGTTTTCAATTAAACTCCGTAATTTGTAAAAATTTAAAATCATTTTCGAACTTACGCTTTCTCAATGAATATTGTTGTTGTATTATTATTTGTTTAAAATAGAAACAAAAATAATTAAGAAAACTATATTCGGGGTGCCCGATTAGGAAATACCCAGAATTTATAAATACTTACTCGGACCTTCACAAAAAAATAATTCTTAACTATTGTAACAGTTGAGAATTCAAAGAATATACGAGAAAGTCGCTGGCAGTACTGGCCACGTGGTTTTGGTTTGGCCAAACGTTTTGTTTAATAACTTCTGTTGTACTTAATAGATTTCAATAAAATTTTCAGCATATGATCCATATTGTTATACCCTGAACCCATTGAAATTGGGAAATCAGGGTTTAATGGTTTTGTTAAAATGTATGTAACAGACAGAAGAAGGCGTGGCAGACCCCATAAAGTGTATGTATTATTCATCAGGAAGACGAGCTAAGTCGATATAGCCATGTTTGTCTGTCCGTCCTTCGGTCCGTCCGTGTGACCACTGCGATCTCGCAAAACCACAAAAGCTTGAGATCTGAAATTTTAAATGTATACTCGTGTATAGCATACGCAGTACGAGTTCATCTTTTTATATTGATAACTTATCTCATTTCCTTTTCATCGATAAAAATCGATAATTTTACTTCGTTTTTATCGTAACTCGAATACCATTAAAGCTTGAGGGTTCAGAATTTCAGTGTACATTAGTGCAATGAATACAACGATGTTAAAGTTTTGGATTTTGGATACCACGTCTCCTTCCGTCCAAATTTGCAAAAAACATATTTCAAATACTAGAAACTTGTCCTTTGGCAAATTCATACATATGAATGTTATTATCATATTCTAAAATTTGATTATGACAGTCCATTTGTAAGAAAAATTATTCAACAAATTATTTCTCATGATATAGCCCTTACTGCAGCCACTGCGTAAACTGCTAAGTAAGCATATGTTGTTTTCTATGTATGTGTGTATTAAATAACTCTAAAATGATTATAAAATCGGCTCTTCGCAGAGAAAAAGGTATATAAGAAATGCAAACTCATTCACATATTGAATATATTTTCAAACCAACTTTAATATGATGAATTTTGGCAAATTTGGGACTGGTATCCAAAATGTAATAAAGCGAAACTGTATAAAATATAAATGAAACTTAATCCAAATATGGTGATTCTAGCTCCGATGATGCGCTGGATATAATTTTTTAACTGCGTGTCAATAAAGTTTTTAATCGATAACAATCAACCGGTAATAGTTATAAATTTTCTGAAACAAACTCGATCTGCGTATGCTAAACACGTACCTACAAAAAAAAAATTCAAATTTCCCATTTTCAATCGATTCAGGGTATAAAAACAGTCGGAGATGCCATGCTCCAATTGGCAAACCATATCATTCATAGGTCTATGCTTGGAGTGGCTTACCTTTTGCAAAATTTTGAGATTTCCCTTCGTCATTTCTGCTATATAGAGTTTTTACCGATTTCCCAGGAATCCGATATTTTTCAAT
>JAWNON010000230.1:82500-132500 GCA_035045945.1 Drosophila anceps | reverse complement strand
TAAAGTTTAATGAATCGAATTGATCTGCTAACCATGATCCGAACTTCTAATTGATTAATAGAAAATCCTTGAACCCATTGAAAATGGGAAATGTGAAAATGTATGTAACAGACAGAAAGAAGGAGGCATGGCAGACCCCATAAAGTATATATATTTTTTATCAGCTCGACGAGCTGAATCGATGTAGCCATGCCCGTCGGTCCATCCGTCCATATGAACGAAGCGACCTCAGAAATCACAAAAGTTAGAGATCTGAAATTTTTAATGTATACTTGTGTATTCCATACGCAGTACGAATTTATCATTTGACTCATCCCATTTCCATATGACTTAGTTTTTTAAGCGTAACTCGTATGTATATTGTTAAAGCTAGAGAATTCAGATTTACTGTGTTTACTGTGCATGTAATGAGTACAAAGATTTTGTAATATTTGGGTTTGGATACCACGCCTCCTCACCCAAATTTGCAAAAAAGGCGCTTCAAATACTAGAGACTAGAGACTTATGCTTTGGCAAAAACACTCATACATGTATGTATGTATTCTTATTAAATTCACGATCACGCTTTAAAAATTTGATTACGAAAGTCCATCCAAGTGAAAGAAAACTTATTCAACAAATAGGTTTCCGTAATATAGCACATACTGCAGCCCAAGCATAGCAGCTGCGTAAACTGCGCAGCAAGCAGAGCGCGTGCTTATGCGTGAGTGTATGTGTTGTTTGTATAAATACATATATATATATGTATAAATACATATATATATATATATATATGTACATATTTATATGTATATTCATATGTTAAATAAGCAATATGTAGATCACATGCTGAAAATCCATCTATTGAAATCCAGTAAGCATCATAGTAGTTATTAAACCAAACGTTTGGCCAATTTGCAAAAACAAAAACTTGGTCAGCAACGCTAAGCCGCGATGTACCTATATCTCCAATACATGTGCACACATACATTAGGCTATTCAAACGCGTTCATTACATTTGTTTTCAGAATCACAAGTGTGATTGAATTTTGTTATGATTATTAGCTGCCCTTTTAGGGTCAGATTTGTTACCAACCGTTCCTGGCTCAAACTCTGCCCATGTCAAAGTTTTTACATGTTTTTATTTTCTTTAAACACAAGAAGTGGCGTTGCGGTTGAGGTGATGCGCTTTGATAAGATGTTAGTTCGGCTTCAGGTGCGCTACATCGATTATTTAATTATAATTACTATTAAAATTAAAAGAACGAAAGCTACTTACTTGACCAATATGCTGTTTGATTGTGAAAGTGCATGATTGAAAACTTTATTTCCGATTAGAGTTTTTTTTTACTTGTTAAAACAAGTATAATAATATAATATATTATATTTGTAAAAAACCTTTACGTGACTTCCCACATTCAAGCGATGTTATAATGAAAGTAATTTATACTAAAAATAAAAGAGAGCAAACAATATTAGAGCTATGTTGACGACCTAAATTGATTTTATTGAGATATTCCCATTTGAAAAAGGTTATTCAGCAGCATTAATTGCCCATAGTACTTCAGTATGTATATTTATATGTGTGTATGCATATGTCTCCGTATGAGGGAGCGTAGAATGTTTGGAAGAACAACTCTGCACAGGGTATTTAGGGTATTTAAGGTATGTCCGAGTCGGACACTGATGACTGAAGCACTCTTACTAATTATTTATATATTTTCAGCATTATTCATCAGTTTACATATGTCTTGTCTATGGCTATGTCTATGTCTATGTCTATGTCTATGTCTATGTCTATGTATGTGTCCCCATGTTTGCAACATGCAGATTTAATTTCACGGACAATGACTTCTCTGATAACAGCTATTAAATACTTACTGAAGTCGGTTTTAATTTTACTTCTGCTCTTTTTAGCATTGTTTAGTTTTCTCTTTTTTTTTTTGTATTCGGAGTTTGCGAAATCATTTAATGTTTAACCATCTATAAGAAACATTCATAGGAATTTTGATGTTCATGTCCCTGCATTTATTAACCTTCTTCGTTCAATCACTTCACTTGACTTGACTTGGAAATGGAGATGGGCTTATGTCGTGAGTTCAAACGCATTTTGAACGACAATACGATGCATGGGCATCGGTCGAACAACTTCACTGGAAATCAATATATACATATATATATATATATATATATATATATATATATATATATATATATATATATATATATATATATATATATATATATATATATATATATATATATATATATATATATATATATATATATATATATATATATATATATATATATATATATATATATATTTTATATATATATATATATATATATATATATATATATATATATATATATATATATATATATATTTATTGATTTCCAGTGAAGTTGTTCGACCGATGCCCATGCATCGCCATGCATATATATATATATATATATATATATATATATATATATATATATATATATATATATATATATATATATATATATATATATATTATGTATATATATATATATACATACATACATATATACATATATATATTCCCATCCCATTATAAATCAGGGTTCAGGGCACACAAGAATATTGAACACGCACACATCTCTAAGTCGCAACTTCCAGCACACTAAGTTCAGCGTAGGCAAATTAGTGCTCATGTCCATGCATACATACATATATACATACATATGTACACACAGACATAGTAAGTACGTACATATGTATGTATGTTCTGGCTGCATATGTGCAAGCATACATATGTATGTACGTATGTATTTCAATACGTACGGTAAAAAATTACTCGCTATGCATTTATGTATGTGTTTGTATTTAAATACCCACACACATATTTGTTGTAATATATGTACATATGTATGTACATGTAATTATTGTCAACAATTGTTTGGATGCAAATTGTAGTTACATTGACTGCCCACACACACACACACACATTGTACTGTATAGGTAACTGTACAATAACAACATACAGAGAGTGAGAGAGACGGAGAGAGACACAGTCAGTTAAACAGAAGCACACACATATACACACACCGGCGCACAACGCATATTTAAGCTGTCAGCAGAACCCCGTCGTTGTCATTAAGTAGCTATAAAGCATTTTGAAAACGCATTTCAGATAATTGTCAAGTAATTACCCATTTTACATTGTTAGTGTCATTGCTTCTTCTTCTTATTGTTGTTGTTGTTGCTTAACGGACATTAAAATATTTGGATAACTCTGTGCGAATACGAAACACATAATATAGAACATATAAAATATAGTGCAAGTATTTAATATAAATCATAGTCCTATTCATACACCTGATATTCAATGTTTGATATTTTACCTGGTATTATATAAGCAAAAACTATATTGATTTTTAAGTCAGCTTCAATAGACGATCCAAATCGAATGTAGCTCAGCCACTATAAGGGCTTAGATAAGGGCTTCGATAATATAATTTTATATATATATATATATATATATATATATATATATATATATATATATATATATATATATATATATATATATATATATATATATTAAAATTATATTATCGAAGCCCTTATCTAAGCCCTTATAGTGGCTGAGCTACATTCGATTTGGATCGATATATATATATATATATATATATATATATACATATATATATTTATATATATATATATAAAAAAATAAGAATTTCAAAAGTTATGAATACTTCTCCCAGCCCCAAAACAAGTTAATTATCATTATATGCACCAAAATTGAATATTGAATTTATTTGTATAGCTGAAATTCTTTAAACCTAACCTAAATACTTTAAAAGCTATATATTTCAAATTGGGCGGAAAACGGAAACGCCTAGGAATTCACATGTATCACATGCATGTATATCTACTCAAGTTGGCGTGTGGCAACTCCTAGAGTATTTGACATTTAAGCAATTGCAGATTCCGACTCTTGAGATTTAGCAAAAATTATGACTGCAAAATTCCGAGTTAACTTTAAAATTCTATTCATATAGATGTAAGAAGTTCTCAAAATGTAATGTTAGCAGACGTGTATAAAAGCGACTGAATACTTTGGTTATTAATGATATTTTTTTCTTACTTTCTTCTTTGTGTGTTTCGTAGGACTCCAATAATGCTAACGACGGCTCTCCAATGTCCAGCTCTGATGTTGAAACTTTTAATGGCAAAATAGTTTACAATCTTGACGGCAGTGCGTTAATAATCGATGCAGGCAATGCGGCTGTTTTGTCCAGCATTAATTTAAGATCAAGCTGTGCCACAACGATACCTACAGCAGCAACAACAACGACAATTGGAAGACCAACAACTACACCCACACATGCACAGTCAACAGTCGTAGAGAATCGGAGAAGGGCACAAGTTGACGTTGAAGTTGAGGGTGAAGATTTGGGATTGGATAACATTTCCAGTGTGTCTAGCCACTTGAGTCCAAAGATTCATTCTTTTCGTGTGGTCTCCGCCCAAGATGCCAGCAGCCATTGTCTGGATGCGATAGATGCGTTTCAGACCCACAAGCACAAGCCGATATTGATGTGTTTCATATGCAAATTGTCCTTCGGCACTGTCAACTCATTCAGCTTGCATGCGAATAGCGAACATCAATTGAATCTGGTGGAACTGGAGCAGCAGCTATTGAATCGTGAATATTCGAGTGCGATCATTCAGCGTAATATGGATGAGAAGCCGCAAATCTCATTTCTACAGCCATTGGATGTTAAGGATGCTCTCGACATTGATGATAACGAAACGAAACACATTCAGAAGCAATTATCGGGGTCGGTTTCTGGCTCGGGCTCGTGCTCTGGCTCTGGCTCTGGCCGAGGCGAAAGTTCGAATGCTGAGGATGCTCTAGGTGATATTGAGAAAACGGAGCAGTTGAATAATATAGCAACAACTGTCAAATATGGTTCCTTAAATTCAAAAACAATTAAGACTAATAATAAACCAGGAGGAAGTGCTGGTGCAGATATTGGTGCAGGTGCTGGTGCAACGGCATCGACCACATGCAGCTCACCGGCAACTGTAAGAGGATCATCAACATCGCCGACAGAAGCAGTCGAGACGTTGGTGGGCTCTACACATTCTCCCACACCTTCACCCCCACCTCCAACTCCTCCTCTTCCACCTCCTTCAGCTTCAGTTTCACCTGCTCCACCTTCTTCAGATGTAAAGTCCAGTACTGATAATATAGATAGTGATAAGTCAAATAAACGTACCCAAAGGTCAGAGTCAATTGTCTCTGGATGTGGCACTGATTCACCCACACTTCCACAACAACAGCAGCAACTGCCTATGGATGCAGATGCTGCAACATTGACAGCAGCCGATATATTACAGCAACATCTGCTCTCACTTCAGCAGCAACATGTGACCGGCGTTTATCCACCCACAATTCAGGCTCAGGCCCAACTAAGTTCCTTTCATGCTTCTCTCACTGCTTTGGCTAATGAGCAGAATGCTCGAGGTGTTAAACTTCTCACAGAGTTTTTACAGCAGCAGCTACAGCAACAGCAGATGCAACAACAACAACAACAACAACAACAACAGAAACACCATCTGTTTCCCACACACTGTTTGGAACATCCCGACTTTAAGGGTGCCGACTGCAAAAATTGTGAATTGATTGATATTCAACACCGCACCAAGTCACCGGCTACACCTCAATCCCAATGTCAGTCCCAATCGCAATCTCAAGCACAAACCCTATGCCAATCTCAGTCACTCCCGCAGCCTCTGCGCTCGCCCAATGGCAGCATCTCAGCATCTATGCCCATCTCGCCCACCGCCTCATCCGTTGGCAATGCGACAGCATCGAGCTTCACAATTGGCGCCTGTTCCGACCACATCAATGGACGACCTCAAGGCGTGGATTGCAGTCGGTAAGTAATCATATTTTTTTTTCCTATACCCAAAATACCAATAAAAATGGCTGTGGACTGGCATATCCTGATCTCATAAAGTATATAACAGTATATAACAGATAAAAATACCTGGTAAATGGAGCAATACGTGGGTTATAAACTTGAATATCATTCGCAATTGCTGCAGTTGAAGGTAGCTGACAGCTGATGACCAATGCGATATCATATAGTGGTCCACTCGGGATTGCTATATCACTCATTCTACGCTACTCTTATACATACATGCCTAAAAAAATATATGTACAATGACGTATTATAACACATACATCTCAAATGCTACATCATCAGCTTCTGTGGTTAGACTGAGGGTTTTAAGTTTGGGGTATTAAACTACTTGTGCTATACGCTGAAAGTGCAAAAAAACTGGGCAAATACAGCAATGTGAAATGTGTGAGGAAAGTCAAATTCAACATGAATACATTTGAATGCCCTACAAACTGAAACATTTCTCGTATTTGAAATCTATTCCAAAAGAATTAAATAAAATTTTTATTTTTCCTTGATTTTGGCAAAAGTCTCTCTACATCTGTCTATCAGACTGTTTAAAGAGAAAGAACAGAGGATTATAATGGATCATTGAAGCGTAATATTACCAATTTGTATATATATATATATATATATATATATATATATATATATATATATATATATATATATATAAATATATATGTATACCTATGTATATGATTTGCAAAAAAGGGTTGATTGAGTTATGCTCTCGGCTACCGAGCCCGTTTTCGATATGGGCAACTTTCTGGCACGTCTCTTTTGACAATGCAATGCAATCCAAAAAGGGGTTTCGCAGCGCATAATAAGCGTAATTATTGCTGCTGTTTGAACTTTGGCAGTGGCAGTGTGCAAAAGGGGTCGCCACCATCAACCTATAGAATAACTCATTAGTCTAATTTCTGACATGACGAGAGGACAAGAATTCGGTCTTGGCTGGGTCAGGCTTTGTTGATTGGTCCCAGCCCCCAACATCCGTGTCACCTCGGGCTATATTCCGGCTGTTCATTTAAACGCAAATGAGCCTTGGGACATGTTCGTTCCAATTTGTGTATTCACATTGATTGCGTGAGGTTATCCGAATTGGAATCCTTCCATCAATCCATACACCAGCTCACGCTCAAACATACATAAACGCACACACTCAAACGTACACGAAAACTAAATATCGATTTATCTATCGATATCGTTTGACCCTTGTGTATCGATTGCTCCGCTGTTATTCCGAAGCATTTCTTGTTGATATTTGAGCGTGTGCTGTACGCATACATAGCTATGAATAGGGAGCGACACACGGATGTGTATTATACCTCTCTCGCTGATATCAACTTAAATCACAAACAATGGTATTTAAATAATTGTACGGGCTTATTTAAATGAACTCATTGTCAACAAATCTCTCTTGGGATTCTTGGCACCAAAGATGATTATGAGGAAATGGTTGGACGGAGGCGACACAACTAAAATAAATTAAACCAATTGCGCAGATTTTATTTAATAAATGATATATACATATATGTATATATATATATATATATATATATATATATATATATATATATATATATATATATATATATATATATATATATATATATATATATATATATATATATATATATATATATATATATATATATATATATATATATATATATATATATATATATATATATATATATATATATATATATATATATATATATATATATATATATATATATATATATATATATATATATATATATATATACAAATACCTATGTACATATGTCTCTCGGCTTCAATTCAAATTGCTGCAATCCACTGGGATCATTAAATTTCATCACTTTGTAGGGTGATGTTTGCCCGTCCCGTCCATTGTGTATTACTTACTATTTGTATGTGCGATTCATTTACAATAGAGTTGTGCGACTCGAATTCAAATTAAGTAATCATGATATAAGCGTACAGCGACACAGAGAATGTATTCTCTGATTTGAGATTGAAGCCCGTATAAATATAAATTATTTCTTCTTATTTCAATTAACTGTATCTCAGCTCAGATCTCTCCCAAAACATCAAAATGCACTTTTCAATCTCCAATATACATGAACATAAGTATACATACAATTGAGTACTTTGAGTATTTTGAGTATTTCTCGTATTTGCTTACATAAAATAATGAAACGGGTAGGAAGACTTGAGTCGGCAATTCCCCAACTGAAAAGCTCGGACGCATTTCGCTTTCAACCGTATTGCACATACCTTATACATTTACATCTATGCATAAGTTACATTTGTAATTGGAACAAGTAGGAGTGCTCTAGTCGAGACTGTTCGATTACGAAATACCATGAACCTGAAATTTAATATATATATATATATATATATATATATATATATATATATATATATATATATATATATATATATATATATATATATATATATATATATATATACATATATATATATATATGTATATATATATATATATATATATATATATGTATGTATATTACACTATATGTTTCTTTCTTTATTGTTGCAGTTGCGAAATGCTATTGAGCTCGGCTCGTCTTAACAGCGGTGTTCAGATGTCCACGCGTAACTCCTGCAAAACTCTCAAATGTCCGCAATGCAATTGGCACTACAAATACCAGGAAACGTTGGAAATCCATATGCGGGAAAAACATCCTGATGGAGAGAGTGCCTGTGGATACTGTTTAGCAGGTAGGATTCGAATGAGAAAGAGAGAGAGAGAGAGAGAGAGGGAGAGAGTAATTTACACAGCATTACGTTTAACGTTTACGTTTAACAAGTAAGAGTGCTATAGTGCGGGAATTCCCGGCCGACTTGCGGATCCCCAGAACCTTGCTCAGAGCTAATATTTGTAAAAATAGTAGTAAACTGTATGCTCCCTCTGTTGTAATTTCATTTCTGATGAAGTTCCAGACTGCGATTTCAGTCTATCATTCAAAATTTCCCAAACTTTAAGTCTAGATTGTCGAGTATCCTTGTAGTCGAAACTACGAGGTGTCTTCTAGTCTGGGTAGCATAGCTTTCTCTAAGCCTAGTTCACGAGGAATAAAAATCTTCCCAGTCTATGGCAGGTTCCAAATATTTTATAGTCGAGCACTTTTACTTGTTGGACCAACACACTATTTTCGTTGGATTTTAATCATAAATATATATAAAAAAATAAATAAAATATAATTTTTGCAGGCCAACAGCATCCACGTCTTGCACGTGGAGAATCATACTCATGCGGTTATAAGCCATATCGATGCGAAATTTGCAACTATTCGACGACTACAAAGGGCAATCTATCAATACACATGCAGTCCGATAAGCACTTGAACAATATGCAGGAGCTGAACAGTTCGCAGAATATGGTTGCTGTGGCAGCAGCAGCAGCTGCTGCTAGCGCCAAACTAATGCTGCCCAGTCCAACACCGACCCAAGCAACACCGACACAAGCATCAGCAGCAGCAGCGAGTGTTGGCACTTCGGTTAGTGCAAATGCTGTGTCGAGCAATACTACAATAACAACAAAAGAGACAGCAACAACAGCAACAGCGTTGTCATCGAACAAGCCAAAACCAACATTTCGCTGCGACATTTGCAGCTACGAAACATCGGTGGCGCGAAATCTACGCATTCACATGACCAGTGAGAAGCACACACATAACATGGCAGTGCTACAAAATAATATTAAGCATATACAGGCATTGAATTATCTGCAGCAGCAGCAGCAACCAGCAACAGCAGGCAATTCGAATAGCTTTATGCCAGCTGGGCCGGAGGTGGCCTTAGCTGATTTGGCCTATAATCAAGCGCTGATGATACAGCTGCTGCAGCAAAATGTTCAGGCGCAGCAGCAACAGTTGCTGCCGTCCACTGCTAGTAAATTGTCGCCAACAAACACAAGCTCGCCGGTTAGCACGCCCGAGCAGTTGCATGCAACATTTACCACATATTCGCCAAAGCCCATGAAAATGCCAACTGGGATCATGAATCTAACGACTGCAACAAGCGTTGAGCCAGAGACATTCGATGCGTATTCGGAGAGCCAACCGGAACTCTGGCCCACGGCCCTATATAGCTGCCTGATTTGTGATTGCTATAGCACCAATGACATGGAGGAGCTGAATCAGCACTTGCTACTGGATCGATCGCGGCAATTGTCAAGCACGTCCTCTGACATCATGGTCATACATAATAATAATTACATTTGTCGCCTGTGCAACTACAAGACCAATCTCAAGGCCAACTTTCAGCTGCACAGCAAAACGGACAAGCACTTGCAGAAGCTTAATTTTATCAATCACATACGTGAGGGTGGGAGACGCAATGAATACAAACTGCAATATCAAACCCAGCTAGCAGCCAATGTGGTGCAGCTGAAGTGCAACTGTTGCGACTTTCATACAAACTCCATACAGAAGTTGTCGCTGCACACGCAACAGATGCGGCATGACACAATGCGTATGATCTTTCAACACTTGCTGCAGATTATACAGAAGAGTCGCATGCAACGCTGTTACCGGGACTCCCCGATGCCAATGCAATTGCTGCACGACGAGCAACACGAGCAGCAGCAGCAACATCAACCATCCCCATCATCAACATCCTTGAAGAAATCTCTTTGTTGTCAACTGTGCAGCTTTGTTGCCAAAAATCTGCATGAAATGGTACAACACGTGAAGGGCTTGCGGCACATGCAGGTTGAGCAATTCATTTGCCTCCAGCGACGTAGCGAAAATATCGAGATGCTTGGACTCAACGAGGTATTCAAGGTCACCGATCAGATGCCGCTAGCCAATACTGAAGGTATGTGTAAACCAATTCCCAAACAACCAAACACCATATGAATTCATTTAGAAGAAATGTATCGTTTTTTACTATATCCTGAACCCGCTGGAAATGGGAAATCATTGTATTATGTTTTTGTGAAAATGTATGTAATAAAGCATATATATTCTTGATCCACTCGACAAGCTGAGTCGCTGCGTAAACTGCGCAGTAAATAGAGTGCGCGCCTATACACGTGCGTGTGTATATATATATATATATGTTTGTGTGTGTGTGTGTGTGTGTGTGTGTGTGTGTGCATTTATTTTTATATAAAAAAACCTTACAATCGGCTATTCGTAGGGCTCAGGGTATCTTCTAGTCGAGCAGGTGCACGCTTACTTTTTAGATCTCATCTATCAATATTTGAATTTCCTCTCGTTCAAAGCCCATATTAAACTAGAAATATCACGTTGGATATTTAGGTAAATGCATTAAAAACACATAAAATATTTTTAGTTTTTGATATCTGCTTCAGACACTAAAGTCCTGAAAATATCATTAAGATGGTATATTTATAGCTCTTATCAATAGTCGTAGTGCTGTGTAGTGATCAAATAAATAAACTAGAGCAAGTTCTTATGTAAATGTCTGTATGTATCGAAGAGTATCTGGCCACAGTTGATTGTGTCTTATATCTTAAAGTCGGAGGATTTTTACCAAATATTATAGAAATTAGCTGAAATGTGAGAGGAACAGAGAAAATCGTCCGGCGTTTAAGAAAACGTTTATAATTGTTCAAAATTAGGTTCAAAGATCCAAAGAGTAAAGCAATTAAAAACCAAGAGAACGAAATTTTGCTCCATAGAGAGAGGGATAAAGAGATGAGGGAGGAGGACAGAGTGCTGGATAATCATTGATGGATAATCATTGGAGTGAACCTAGATACCCTGTATCTGTGTGTTTTTGGTTGGTTTGGGGGGGGGGGGGGGGGGGGGTGTGCACTGCATACAGTGTGAGTGCGCAATACAAAATCCAGATTTCAGTTTTTGCCAGCTGTGTCTTGTTCACTCTCTTTCTTTCTCTCTCTCTCTCTCTCTCTCTTTCTCTCTCTCTCTCTCTCTCTCTCTGTCCTGTTAGGGTTATAGTGTCTGTCGTTACTCTGTGGCTAAGGTGCTAAGCCTGCGGTTCGGCCCCGCACGATGCCGCAACTGAGATATGGGAATATCACACTGTGTTTACCTGCGCTCGGGCAAGGGCTAACTGCAAACTGCAAGCAATGGACTGGGATCGGCAAAATGTGTTCTGTGCACGTCACTAATTGCAAATTCGATGGATACATATAATCGTTTTTGCATTCTTAAGTAATTTGTAATAATTTCCTCAAGGGTCAGCGTCAGCGTATAAATCTCAAAGCGCATATAAATCGGCAGAAGGGCAACACTCACACTTATGCACACACACTTAAAGATTTACCCACAACAGTGGGAGAGAGAGAGAGAGAGAGAGAGAGAGAGAGAGGTCGAAAGAGATAATGCGAGAGAGGGGCAACTGGAGAGATGAGCTACAAGGACGATAATAATCGAAGAATCGGGGAGCCAAAAAAAATCGAACTGGAATCTCAGTCCTTAATGATGAGTTACGAACGCATAGCGTATTATACAATATTTAAGTATTTGTGTGTGTGTGTGTGTGTGTGTGTGTGTGTATGTGTGTATGTGTGTATGTGTGTAATTGTTGTTGTTTTCGTAGTATTGCAGACATGTGGGAACGTAAAATAATAATCATAATAATAACATACAGATTGAACCAATTAATAATAAAAAAAAATGAAGATAGGAACATTTTAAATTGTTCAATTATTTCTTTTATATTAGTATTATTATTTTATTTATTATTATTAATTAATTCGCTCATTATTTTGTCCTAAACAACAAGAACTTCTAATTCCCAGTGTTGACTAGAGCAATATGCTTAAACTGGGCAAATAATGTTTTTATACACATATATTGAGATATATTGATATAATTTTGTCGATATATATTTGTACATATATAAAAGACATTGCAATCATTTGAGAAACATATTTGAACTGATCAAATTATTTATATAACACATAAACATTTATTTTATTTATTTTTTAATATTATTTTTTAATTAGGTATTCTTTTAAATGTACCTAAAAAAAGGTACATGGTACATGGTATCGGAAAAAATTCACTCACGCAGAGTTTTTGGGTTAGCATCGTAAAATTTTGCAGAAGGGGAAGATCCCCACAGATTGACTTTCGGATTATTGGGTCCTCCCATCTTTATCAATATGAATTTTGGAATACATTTATCTGTTTTTGAAGCGTGCACAAGTATTATGCAGTTGGTCGACCCCGATCGCAACATTTTTACTTGTTTTGTGTTTTGGTTTTGGTGGCGGCGGTGGCTTTGGATGGTTCATCTTTGGTGATGATGAATAAGATGTTGGCGGTGCTGGTGTTCATGGAGCTTTCTTGTTGGTGCCTCGTGACCACTTCAGTGGTAATAGCTTCGCATGATTATTGCACCTACAACAACAACTACATCTATTTCAACTATCTTTTTCTCTCTCTTTCTCTCTCTACCTATCTCTCTCTCTCTCTCTCTCTCTCTCTCTGCCTGTCTCTCTCTCTCTCTCTCTCTATCTCTCTCGCTCTCTCTCTCTCTTGCGCTCTATATAACTCCCTCTGTTTTGGCCAAGATCATTTTCTTTTACTCGCATCCATGCGACCGCGTTGGTCTTGATTTTCATATTACTCGTTTGCGTGGTTCAAAAGAAAAAAAGTATATTGGTTGAATTTGTTGCAAACTGTTCGACGCTCTATATATCAAGAAAATATATATCTTATATATGTTCCACAGTCAATATTTAATAATGTTTGGGGCACGGCATATACAAAATTAATAGTATTTGTAAGAAATAGTCAGGTTTTTTTTCAGTCTGTTAACGAGTATTATGCAGTCAGTTGCGCTCAACTGCAAAAGTTCTTGGTATCTGGTTTTTTTTTTGTTGTCGGCTTTTTAATTCGATGCAATCAAGCTGTATGGAAATTGCTTTGAAATTGGTAATGGAATTTGAAATAAATTCGCATTTGGTCCGTATCACAACGGCTGCACCCTTGCTTGCAATTAACTGTACGCAGCTGAGGCCAACTTCGACTCCAACACCAACACCAACACTAACAACTGCGCCAATACCACCATCAAAAACAGACGGAGTTTGAGTTTGAGTTGGAGTAGGAGATGGAGATGGAGACGAAGTCAGATTGAGCGCTAAGCATGGTATGGGCACTGGGTTCTGGGCTCTTGATTCTGGATTTCTTTTTCTGCTTGTTCATGACTGTGAATGTGTTGTGCGTTTCTCTTTTGTTGTGGTCGTTCCTATTATCAAAGGCATTGATTAGCCAAAGGGGTCTCTTACAGGATTATTAATCTGAACGTTAAAAAAAGCATCAAGAGTCTGTTAGCATGTGTGTGTGTCTCTGTGTGTGTCAGGTCAATGACTAATTTTTGCCAGCGGTTTGAGAGGAGATGCAAAGCTCTTTCATTAAAATTTTGGATATATGTCTGTTGCCCTCGAATCCTTTTTGTAGAACTTATTGGCTTAGACTAGGCTAACTATGAACTAAACTTTTATATATATATATATATATATATATATATATATATATATATATATATATATATATATATATATATATATATGCGTGTGTATGTGTATTATATTACAATATCTATATCCTTTTTCACAATTAATTAAAGTATAACTTGAAGCTCATTCAGGCTAGTGACTCCAAGTTTTGATTTAATATGTTTTATTGGATTTGAGATATTTCCGATTTTATTGATTGATTAAACAACAGACCTCTAATCAGGAAAGACCAACTAGAAAATACCCTGAATGAATACTGAGAAGAGCCGTTGTTTCAATCATTCTAAACTTCTTATGTATTCCTATATACGCACCCACTTCTTTTTTAGGTAGTTCTATGTACGCAGTACAAGTTATTCATGTTCTTCCGATAGTTCATCATATTTCATTATTATCAGTGATAATCGATCATTTTCTCTAGTAGAAGCTAGGGATCTCCAATTTACTGTGTGGGTCTCAGTAAGGAATACACAGATTTTGTTTCAGAATATGGATACCTCCCTCTCCACCTTTCCTCACTTCCAACAATTAGAAAAAATACAAAAGACTGTCACTTTCTCAAGTGTAGAATCGAGTCAAAAAACGTACACCCTTTCCACCTAAATATCGATAATTATCGATAACAAGCAAATGGAATACGTTATGTTTAGTCTCCTTTTCTTCCAAAATATTTCACAAAGTTAAGTTGTAAGAGTAGAAATAGAGTCTGGGATATTTATATATTTTTCCTCCTATATTGATTTCCGATGCTCCCAATGCAGATTCAAGCCTCGATTGTGGTCTCAATTTGGCAACGACAGCTTCTGTTAGTGCAGCGACAGAAATGGGTTTCGGACCATCCACGGATGGCAATATATTCTCGCCGGCCTCTGCCTCCAGCTGTGCAACATCCTGTGGTAAGGCACAGGCACGCACCCTTTCCCCACTATCAGCGAGCACTCCACACGAGCTGGGTGCCAGCAGTGCTTCAACGACTATTTTCAAATGTAATAGCTGTGAATATTTTGTGCAATCGAAAAAGGATATTGAAGGTCATATTGAGGCTGTTCATCCTAGTTCTGAGATCGATGATTATATTAGTATACCGACAAATACGGCTGCTTTGCAAGCTTTCCAAACAGCCGTCGCAGCTGCTGCACTCGCTGCCGTCCAGCGTTGTAATGCCACGCCCACTTCGACGCCAACGCCCACGACGCCAGAAGCACGTGGTATTGGCATAGACATTGATGATTGCCCCGTTGAAATAAAGCGCGAACGCTTAGACGATAACGATGAAGCGCTTAGAGACGAAGCTAAGGATAACAAGAGCGCAAACGAAAAGCTGCCCCAATCAGGTGTTTCATGTCCACTGTGCTTGGAGAGTGGATATAGCGAGAAATCGTCACTGGAAGCTCATCTAATGAGTGTGCATAGTGTGACGCGAGATGGACTCGCTCGACTCCTACAGCTGGTCAATCACAAGGCGTGGCGTCCTGTCAAGAATACCGATACAACAACAACGATGGCAACTGATGATGGCAAAAGTGCGATGAATGATGCCACGCCCACAGCTAAAGCTATAGCAACGGGGGTTATGCAGGGCATGGCGTGCCAGCAGTGCGAGTCGAATTTCAAACACGAAGAACAATTGTTGCAACACGCCCAACAAGCGCAGCATTATCCAATGCAAAACGATGAATACCTATGCCTGCTTGTTAACCATGTCAGTCGGCCGTGCTATATGACTTTTGCCACCTTGTCCTCAATGATTGGACACTTCAAGGACTCGCACATGAGTCTGGTCATCTCAGAGCGGCACGTCTACAAATATCGCTGCAAGCAGTGCTCCCTGGCATTTAAGACACAGGAGAAGCTTACCGCTCACATGCTCTACCACAGCATGCGAGATGCAACAAAATGTTCACTCTGCCAACGCAATTTTCGCAGCACTCAGGCACTACAGAAGCATATGGAACAAACTCATTCAGCCGAATGTACAGCTGTCACGAGCAACAGTCCTAGAGATATGTCGCCCAGTCCGTTGTATAGCTCCATCGAAATGGATAAAGCAATAACAGAGTCGAATGTTTTTGACTTTACTGCAACACGATCCAGTGAAACAAGTAAGTTCTCTGAATTTCTTTACCTTGAGAATAAAACCATTAGCAATAACCATTCAAGGTATAATAGCTTTGTAGAAATGTATGTTAAAGGCATAAGCAGATGTGGTCAACCACACAAAATATCTATATTCATGATCAGGATCAATTAATCTAGCCTTGTCCGACTGTCTGTCCCGTATATCCGCACATCAATATCGGGACCTATAAGAGCTAGTTTCTTTTAAATAGTGGCGACATTCAGGTTGATAGAGGCCAATTTAATACATTACTTTGACTACATGTATGCTGTATGTATCGAGGAGTCTAGAGTATCTTCTAGTCGAGTACAGTTTTAAATATTGTTCCTAATAAGAAAGTAAATAAATATATAAAATTTGAAAACATCTATTATGTACTCCAGTTGCCAAAACGAATGACACTGGAGTAAAGCAGTCACCACAGCGCTCAAGCTCGCCATTTCAACTAGACGAACATTCGAAGGAAGCAGCTACTAGCTCACAGTTGCTGTCGCCAAACGCGTTAGAGGAATCTTCGCCAACGGAGCAGGAACAGCATTTCGCAGTGCTAACTGCAGCATTGATCAAACAACAACAGCAGCAAGAGGCACCAGATGCCCAGCAATTGGCAATGGCAAGGGGTGAACTGCATCAGTTACAGCTGCAAGTGCAACAGGACAAGGCTCACCAGCAGCAGCAACAGCAGCAAGCATCATTTGCTAATATAAATCCGCAGTCCATTCAAGGACTTCAAAACATACAGAGCTTGCAACAAATACAGCAGCAATTAAATGCTGCAGCAGCGGGCTCAGGGATGCCTCTTAATCCGGTGGACATGCTCAATTTGATGCAATTCCATCATTTGATGTCACTCAATTTTATGAACTTGGCACCTCCATTGATATTTGGTGGCAATGCGACAGCTGGAGCTGCAGGAACAGCAGCAGCAGCCGGAGCTGGAATGGCTAGTGGCATAGGCGGAGTCCAGAACAATGGCATTGGTTCGGTTCCAACTGCAGTTGTTGGTAGCGCTGAACGCCTACCAAAGTGCTCTGGGAGTACAGCAGGAAGCACCCTGACAACTGATGCCACCAACATGAATATAATACCGACCAACAACAATCAGGTAGGATACAAACACATTGAGCTCCTTTAGTGCTAATTAAAATCCAATTTTCATGTAGCAACAACTGAGCAGCAATCAGAAACGCGCTCGGACACGCATTACAGACGATCAACTAAAAATATTGAGAGCCCATTTCGACATAAACAACTCGCCCAGCGAGGAAAGCATTATGGAAATGTCTCAAAAGGCAAATCTGCCAATGAAGGTATATACATACATATATACATAAATATATATGTATATAATGTATATAAATATATAAAAAAAAAAATATATATATATATATATATATATATATATATATATATATATATATATATATATATATATATATATATATATATATATATATATATATATATATATATATATATATATATATATATATATATATATATATATATATATATGATATGAATAGAAAGACAGCGAATGAGAGAAATAATTGGGGTTGATAAATATTTTTACAGGTTGTTAAGCACTGGTTTCGCAACACGTTGTTTAAGGAACGACAGCGAAACAAGGACTCGCCCTACAATTTCAATAATCCGCCATCGACAACTCTCAACCTAGAGGAATATGAACGTACTGGACAGGCTAAGGTGACCTCGTTAACTCCAGCAGATACTCCAGTTGCACCATTGAGCACAGCAGCAACAACGTCAACAGCAGCTACAGGAGCAGCATCAGTGGCAACCAACAACTTAATAGCTACAACACCGTTGTCAGCGGCAACGAGCACAAATCTTAGTAGCAATATAAGCGATTTTTTTAAAACGCAAGTTGTTGATGTGATGCACACTCAGCCGGTAGAAAACCCATTGCCATTGCCATTGGACGTGCAAATCAAATCTGAGCCGCACGACGACAATCTTGATTTCTTTCAAAAAAATCAATGCCAGCAGAAGCAACAACCGGACCAGGTTTTTGACTTTCTGAGCCAACAGCAACAGTTGGAGACAGCGGAGTCATTGATGTCACATCATAATGTGGACATTATGCATGATAACACAATGCAGCAGCTATCGTCCGAACACTATCAAAATCAACAGCAACAGCAGCAACAGCAACAACAGCAGCAACAACAGCAGCAGCAACCGCAGCAGCAGCAACAGCAATCGAATTGCTTTGAAACGAAGTCAGAAAGTGGAAGTTCGGATGTACTGTCAAGACCGCCAACACCGAATAGCGTAGCAGCTAACAATCTTTATAGTAGCATGAATGACTTACTCAGTCAACAGCTGGAGAATATTGGCAGCAACATGGGCCCACCCAAGAAATTGCAAATATCTGGTAAATCATTTGAGAAGATAACGACTACGAGCTCATCGTCGAACGACAGATCGTCAACAACAGTTTGCTTGGAGAGCAACTCATCGAACTCATCGAACTCATCATCCTCAACGTCAGGTGGCAAGCGTGCGAATCGGACACGTTTCACAGATTATCAAATCAAGGTGTTGCAGGAGTTTTTTGAAAACAATTCATATCCGAAGGACAGTGATTTGGAGTATCTAAGTAAATTACTACTTCTGTCGCCAAGGGTAATTGTTGTCTGGTTCCAAAATGCACGACAAAAGCAGCGTAAGATCTACGAGAATCAGCCAAACAATTCCCTGTACGAAAGTGAGGAGACCAAGAAGCAGAATATCAATTATGCCTGCAAGAAGTGCAGTCTAATATTTCAACGCTACTACGAGCTGATACGGCATCAGAAAAATCATTGCTTCAAGGAGGAGAACAACAAGAAATCTGCTAAGGCACAAATTGCAGCTGCACAAATCGCTCACAATCTTAGTTCAGAGGATTCCAATTCGTCCATGGATATACATAATCATCAGGCAACGGGAAGCCTGGGTCAAAATGTGGCAGCTGCTGTTGCTGTTGCTGCTGTAGCGGCAGCAGCACATTCGGCACACTCGGCGCATTCTAGCTCGCAGCCTTTTGGCTCGTCTCCATCGCCACAGCATCTATTTAGTAAGGCGTCATCGCTAACCGACTTTAGTCCATCGACAACACCAACGCCGCCGCAGCGGGAGCGCAGTAATAGTCTGGATCAGCAACGTTTGGCAAAATTTGATTGTGAGAAATGCGAAATGCAGTTTAATCAATTGGAACTATTACGTGAGCATCAGCTTATGCACTTGATGAGCCCGGCTCTATTTCCTACTAGCGGCCATCAGCAGTCAAGTCAGCCTGAAACGGCTTATGGTCCTTTTGGCAGCATTTTGCAGGGATTGCAGCAAGTTGCACAGCAGCAGCAGCAACAACAGCAACAACAACAGCAACAACAACAGCAACAACAACCGCCAGCAAAAAAAAGAAAATGCTCTGAAAGCTCGTCAAATGCAGAGGAAGTATCAATGGGAGAGTTTGAGACTACACAAAAGAAATACGAGTTCCTATATCAATATTTTATGCAGAATGAAGCTAATGCAGAATTTAAGCAGCAATTCCTAATACAGCACCAGCAGCAGCATCAGCAACAAGGAAATGAAACGGATTTGGAGTTAGAGTTCTTAAGCAATTTTTATCAACAAAGCGAACTGAAAAAAGTTAATAGCTACGATTTTTTATTGCAATATTATCGCAAAAATGAGGATGCTTTAAAGCAACCCAATCAGCAATTGTCATTTAACTCCAGCAAGCAACCAACAATTGAATTTCTATTACAATACTATCAGCTAAACGAGTCGAAGAAGTTTTTTCAGTTAGCTGCCTCGCCCCAAACAAAGTCTCGACCGTCGTCGCAGCAGCCGAACGCGACGACGGATGAACCAAACAAATTGATCGGCGGAGAGGAACAGCAACAGCTACAAGAGAAAAAGGTTAAAATTGAGCAAACCGAGCATCAGGAGGGGGAGCAGAATAATATTGAGCCTGAAAATACGCAAGGCTTAACTGATTCGAATAATCTGTTAATGCCCGATGAGAAGCTAAATAATAATCATATCAACATCAATATCAATGAAGCCCAAAGTATGTTAAGCAGAGATACGAAGGAAAATGACATTGTTGAGCGTCGTGACAAGCTGGAGCAACTGAACAAGTCGAATGAACCGATCAATGGGGACAAACAGAAGTTGCCCAACGATAAGCCACAGTATTTTCAAAATCTGGAAGACTTCCTCGATGCAACAATGATTGAGAATAATTCACAAATGCTAACATTCAATGACGACGATAATCCAAGTGCAAAAGTTGAGAGTGTCAAAGCCAATGAATGTTTGCCTTTGGAGACTGCTTCAGTACAGCTAAGTGCTCCATGCAAGCAAAACAAACGGCTGAGAACAACAATACTTCCAGATCAACTGAACTTCCTGTATGAGTGCTACCAAACCGAGTCCAATCCCAGCCGTAAAATGCTTGAGGAGATTTCCAAAAAAGTCAATCTTAAAAAACGTGTCGTACAAGTAAGTCGAAAAACCTTTATATATAATATATATATTCATCGATCTGTAGACATATTTAATCATTACGAATTGAAATTGATGTTAGTGTCTTTCCGAAAAGTATGAAACAGTTTTGCCACTTATCCCACATTCAGAGCGTAAATATGGGCTAAGATAACATACTGAGTCAATCTAGACATGCCAGTCCATTCGTTCCGTATATCTGTCAGTATAATCGCTCAGCGATCTCACATATTACAAATACTTAGCTATGAATTTTGGATTGTCATTTTGCGCATGGTCCAGTTATTTTCCAAACCGCCCAAAATTTTTTATTATTATTAATGACTAACATTTTCTTAGTTTATCTTTACTTTTTTACTTTTATAGTTTATTAACATTTGCTTTGCTTTCTTTTATTTTTTTTTTTTTTTAGTGAAATTTCATTAGAGTAAATTCAGAAGCCAAATGGAACTGAAACAACAAAACTGCAAACTGTGCACCAAAAATTAAAGCCACAAACAAATTTTTTTTGATTAGTTAAAAAGTAAACAAAATCAAATTTAAGTAAAACAAAGAAAAGTGCCACATATTAGATCGAAACCTATACTCTCAATGGGAACAAAAAGAAGAGGATCTATCTGATATTTCGTATTGGATGTCTGCTGCATTTGAGTAAGATTTTCTATTCAATTATTCGCCTAAGCAAATAATACTAATTTAAATCAAAGAAGGTAGATGATAAAAGTTTACTAAAAAGTTTCCCACTAACATTAAATGGACGTTTAGTTTATAATAGATTTATGCAAGTGTATGTAACTGGCAGAAGGAGGAATTGGCAGAACACAGTACGATGAGCTGAGTTGAGCCATCTGTCCGTCCGTATGAACGCAGCGATCACATAAAGAACAAGTAAGAGTGCTCTAGTCAAGACTGCTCGACTAGGAGATACCCTGAACCCTGTGATGTGCCGATCTTATAATCATTTTAGGGTTATTTTATACATACATAGCAAACAACACATTTACACATTAAAAATGGGAAATCAGGACATAATATTTATTTGAAAATGTAAATAAGAGGCAAAAGGAGGCATGGCAGACCCAAAAATTATATATATTCTTCTATATATAGCCATGTCCCTCTGTCCGTCCGTCCGTCTGTATGAACGCAGCTATCTAGCAAACCACAAAAGCTAGAGATCTAAAATTTTAAATCAATACTCGTGTATTCCATACGCAGTACGAGCTTATCATTTTTTTCGATAACTCATCCCATTTCCTTATTATCGATGAATTGACTTCGTTTTTTAATCATACCGTTAAAGCGAGAGTATTCAGATTTACTGTGTTTACTGTGAATGTAGTGAATACAGAGATATTGTAATTTTTGGATTTTGGATACCACGCCTCCTCCCAAAAATTGCAAAAAAGGGTACTTCAAATACTAGAGACCTGTACTTTGGCAAATACATACATATGAATGTCATTATTATATTATGAAAGTTTAATTACGAGAATCTATCTGCAATAAAAATTATTCATTAAATAAGTTCCCATAATATAGGCCATAATACAGCCCAAGCGCAGCCGCTGCGTAAAGTGCACAGTGAGCAGAGCGCGCGCCTATGCGTGCGTGTGTATGTGTGTGTGTGTGTGTGTCGTCATTTCAATAAGTTCAAAGTATAGAAGTTATTGATTCTGTATAGTTAGACTTTGGGTCGGTATTTTATTGCTTCCATTTTAGCCTTTATCCAGCTATCGATCTAACTTTTTTGGGCACTAACTCAGCTTACAAGATACTTTCACAAGTGAAGAGAAAAATAGACCCATTTTGGAGATGAAGCAATTTTAATTTATACGCATTTAACTGTTTTTGGACCATGAACAATTATTATATAGATGGTCGCTCCGGACTGCAACATTCTTACTTTTTTTTATGTTGCAAGATTTTCAAAATTTGGAAAAGCATGGAGATGTTTTGTTTATAAAACTGTGTTAAATACATTCACGCAGTAATAGAGATGAGATTGGTATATAGTTTTCTAAAATAGTTAAATATTTGTTTGTAGTTGCAATTCGATTGTTGATTAATTCGGCTGTTTTCGCAATGGACTTTTAGGTTTGGTTTCAAAACTCACGGGCAAAAGATAAGAAATCGAGGAATCAACGACAATATGCACACATTTCGGATGACAACAACAGTTTTGACGGATCCAGTGGGAAGGATGCTGGTAACAACAGTAATAACAGCAACAATGGATATGGTGGTGGTGTTGGCGGTGGTAGTGGTGGAAAGTCAAGCAAATCTCAACTGCAAGATTGCCAATTATGTCAAATACCACAGGTAAATATGCATAAGCATGCATTCAGCGTTGAGCACATCTGCAAGATGAAGGAGCTGCTTGAGCACAGCAGCGAGCTCTATGCCCACAGTAATGGCAGTGGCAGTGACAACGATAATGAGTGCGACAGGGACAGAGAGAGGCGCTTCTATAGCCTCTCAAAGGCATTTCTTCTGCAGCATGTTGTATCGAATGCGAGTAATAACAATGCACCCACCTCCTCAACTGGGCAACTGGATGATGAAAACAATTGCTTATTGAACTATGATCCTAGTGCATCGGTGGCGGCTGCCAATGATTTGACAGACGCAACACCGATTACGGCAGCAACCGGCCATCGTCACTTGGCTGGAGACATTGTATCCGTAAAAGGCAACGACATCGATATGCCAGAAGCTGGCAGAAAGAATACGTCGGCCAATCGGGATCTAATGCAACAACTATTTAATCGCAATCACATCACTGGTAAGATTTGCGAAATCACATGGATCACCCCAGCGGAAATATAAATAATATTATTAATATTATTATTTTTTATATTTTATTTTTATTCGCTATTATATGATTACATATATGATTTAAAAGATTTCGTGATTCTCAAGTACGATTTCGTGATGTTCTGTTCCTTTTTGTTTCTTTTGATAATTTAAACACTCGTTCTTAGCATTAGTATTGAATTACACATGTATGTATTGTAGATGCATGCATGGATTCTGGAACAGATGGCGGCATGCATACACATACATGCATGCAACTACATACATATGTATATGTGTGTATATACGTGCATGGATGCTCTTATCTAGGCATGTATGCATATACATACATATATGTATATGTATGTACACACGATGCATGCGCATGCATGTTAGTATACGTGCACATGTGTGTATTCCGGAATTATGGCATGTACATGGACATACGTTGACGACTGTTAAGAACCCACATAGATAAGTTTTAAGAAATTTCCACTAAGACACACCCAAACATATATGTGTGATTCCGTATGTAGTTTATTTATTAGGCTTCTTTAGTTTTTAGTTACAAGTATCATATGTATGTACATGTATGTATGTGTGCTTAACGATGTTGCATTATATATACTTATGTACATTCGCAGAAGGTAATGTCAAAGACTAAACGAAAATTGATTTTAAAAATGATTATGGGTTAGTTAGTTAATAAAATATATATTTACATATGCCTCGCAATTATCTTATTCATAATGGATATGTATATAGTATAAACGAACGATATGCATACATAACTGATAATTAATTTGTGTCTTAAGCATCACGTAATTAAGAAAAAGCTGAAGTACTATGTTTACTGAACCAGGAAAAACAATCTTCCAGTTTACACTCAACACTAAAAGTGCTCTATCTTGCATATATATATATATATATATATATATATATATATATATATATATATATATATATATATATATATGTCTATAAACGAAATATGTATGTAATTCCCAAATAGTGTACATACCTCAACAAACATTGTTTTATTTGAGCAACACAATATAAACAAAATCAATTTTTATTACAAATTCAAATTATTCTTTTTATTACAAACTCAAATTATTATAATTTTTAAAAGTCTGTTATAATAATAAATTCTTTTTTGACTAAAAACTTTAAAAATTTAATTTTTTCAATTATTTTGTAACTGCTTTTGTTTTTTTTTTTTTTGAAATTTATATTTTTCTGAATATTGTATACCCTATACCCAATGTAAATATATTAAAAAAAATTAATTAATATATTTGTATACATTGAGCAATGCTAAGGCAGATGAAAATATATCCGAACCATCTAAAGTACATATATATACATACATATTTATATATATATATATATATATATATATATATATATATATATATATATATATATATATATATATATATATATATATATATATATATATATATATATATATATATATATACATATATATATATTTATTTATTTATTTATATACATACATATATATAGATGGTTCGGATATATTTTTATCTATATACGTATACATGTATATATATATAAAAATTAATTGTTTTATATATATAAAGTAGTCAATAAAATAATTTTGCCAGCATTTTGATTAAGGGTATAGGGTATACAACAAGTCGTGCATTTACGACTTCCAATCAAAAAAAATCGGTATGCAGTAGTAAAGTTTTTTTTCTGAACAGTTATAGGTGGCAAATAATTTGGAATACTTTCACTAATCGACTTGATATGACTTGAGAGGTAAGTAGACAAACACGATCGACGAGTCTACATGTATCTAAGATTATGGTAAACGATTCCAATTTATTAATTTACAGGAAACAATGCGTATCTCATGAACAATTTGACGTAAACGGAAAACAGAGGAAAAGGAGAAGGATATTAAAACATTATTTAATGAAAACTAATATATATATATATATATATATATATATATATATATATATATATATGAATATATATATGAATATATATATATATATATATATATATATATATATATATATATATATATATATATATATATATATATATATATATATATATATATATATATATATATATATATATATATATATATATATATATATAAATACTATATGAAAACTTGAAAGTTCCTATTTTAAAGAAATTTAACGCGACTAAATTTATACATACAGAATAAGTCATCAAGATTACATTAATATGAAATATAAGAATTACGTAACTATACGGCAGTGTTCCTAACTATAAAATACATATATATATATTATATATATATATATATATATATATATATATATATATATATATATATATATATATATATATATATATATATATATATATATATATATATATATATATATATATATATATATATATATATATATATATATATATATATATATATATATATATATATATATATTTATATATATACATATACTTAGCAATAATCTTAATAAAAATTTTCATCAAATATTGTAAATGGAGAAAAAACAAAGAAAGAAAGAAACGGGAGAAATCAGAGAATTCCGCATCTCGTCATTGCCTGCGGAGTTAGAAGTTAACGTACAATTTTGTTTTCTCAACATGTTCTTAGAGTAATACATACATACATACAATCAATCACACTACTTCTGCATATATACATATATACATATATATATATATATATATATATATATATATATATATATATATATATATATATATATATATATATATATATATATATATATATATATATATATATATAAATATTATATATATAGCAAACAACTCGAGAAGAGAACGTTCGAATTAGAGAGATGCAAACTGAGTTCCTAGCATTATATTGCTTTATGCCTTTATTTTCTATTTAAGATATATTAAAGAACACAATATATAAATATATATTAAGAAAGAAGCATCTGAACAACTCAGATGCAAGTTCCGGCTTGTCGGAAAGTACTCCGAAAGACACACATAGATAAATCGCATATGTGTATATATAATACACCAAAATGCTCAATATTTCGATATCTAACAATTCCTTACTTTATATGTTTTTAATTAAATTTCATTAACGTTTATTTTTGCATTACATGTTCTTCGAAAGTGTATTCACAAGAAACAAAATGCGTGCATCCATAGGCAAAGAAAAATATTTCGGAAAATGTGCCAATGCTGTAGTTTCCCGTGCATTCATACATAATGCATATATATATAAATATATATATATATATATATATAATATATATATATATAAATATATATATATATATATATATATATATATATATATATATATATATATATATATATATATATATATATATATATACTGGCTGACTATAGTAAACAATCTAAGAACGACTGCGAAATACTTGTTTACAGGTAACCCTATTCAAATTTGAACATTTTTCGGGCCTATATGTCCTTGATGTATAGTAAGACTGATCCTTTGATGGCCCTTTAGTTTTTTTCCTATTTGCCACGCTCTCTGTAAACATGTATCCAACAACATGTCTATCGAATTGTTGTTAAAAGTACAACCAATTTAACAGACCTGTCGCACTGCACTGGAGTTGAATAACAATTCTGAGTCTTGTTTGGTCTGAGTCTAGTATACAAGCGTGCAAAAGCACATACCACACTTCAAATATCTCTGGCAAGAAGACTTGCTACTAGCTATTTGTGGAATCAAATCCGATCAGTTCTTTGCATTCCTTTAAAACCCCTTTCCTTTCAAGTTCCCTATTTCAAATCTAAAGATCCTCATCTACTTTTTGTAGTTATCAGATAGTTCAATTCAATTCACTTTAAAGCAATGCTGCTCTTAGCTTGATTCAAATGACTAAGTGAGTATGCAATTAAAAGTCCTACATCTGACTGATGTGCCAGGCCTCTTTGAATTAGGATTTCCCTTGAGAAAGCAAATCTATTTTACAATTTAATAGAATACAAATTTGTATTTTTTTATTTTGATTTTTTACAACTTTTGTTACATATATTTTAAGCTTCCATGACAGTGTCAAATATTATACAGCTATGTCTGAACACCCTCATCATATTTACACACACACACACACATATATATATATATATATATATATATATATATATATATATATATATATATATATATATATATCTGTTTTTATGCGTTATCCTTATTGAAATGACAAGAGAAAAAACTGCTCTGTTTTTATGCGTTATCCTTATTAAAATGACAAGAGCAAAAACTGCGACCGGAATTCCAGTTCCAAATGGCTGAACAGTTTATACTGTCACTAGCAGGCAGAATGATAAATATGCACTTATACATATGTATCTATATATACTGTCTGACAATCTTTCAGCGATCTTACCAGTTCAAATTTGAATACAGAGCGCAAAAGAAAGGAATGTTTAATAATCTCATCGGAATCTCAGCTCTAGAGAGAGTTCATGGTAATGGAACACTTATTTGACTTGATTTCAAATTACAGAAACTTATTTCTTGCTTGCACTAGGCACGCGACGAAAATGAACAGATATAATGTGAATGTGATCAGAGGGTGGTGCAAAGATGTATTTTGTTGACAAGCCTCGCATATTGCAAGACAACTGTAAAACTCAATGTTTTTGTAATTAATATGACAAATTTCAAATTGTGAATGTGTTTAACTACATAATTCTCCAAAGGTGTATTTGAAGAATTTCAAAATATATATTTTACTATTGTAAACTCCAATATTAACATTTTTTTAAATATTGAATAGAACAAATCGAAACATAGTTAATTTTATTTTTTTTGTTAACAACACACGACAGACAACTTTTGAAACATGTATAAATATTTTATATAAGCATGCGATTAAATATATATATATATATATTTATATATAAACATATATGTATATGTATATGTATATGTATATGTATATGTATATGTATATGTATATGTATATATATATATGTATATATATATATATATGTATGTATATATATATATATATATATATATATATATATATATATATATATATATATATATATATATATATATATATATATATATATATATATATATATTATATAACCATATAACCAATTTCTGAGTTTAAGAAACATACTTTAAATTCAAAGTTCCTATAGCATTAAAAAAAAACAAAAATTGTAGCTATAAGAACGCACTAATATGCATAAACTATAGATATAAACTTTAAAACATTAAATATAATAATAATAACAAATAAACAATAGAAATATAATAATAGTTATAATAACTATAGAAAGCCTCGCAAGAAAAAAAATCAGAAAACAATTGTAATATTAAATATATATATATATATATATATATATATATATATATATATATATATATATATATATATATATATATATATATATATATATATATATATATATATATATATATATATATATATATATATATATATATATATATATATATATATATATATATATATATATATATATATATATATATATATATATATATATATATATATATATATATATATATATATATATATATATATATATATATATATATATATAAATACCATATAGCTTTCTTATATTGCTTTTTATTTACACACCCCAGAAACATACGCATACACACAGAATACTTGGCTGCACTTATTTGACTGTGGACCTATCTATGGTTTAACAATATACCCCTTAAAGTTGGCGACATATCAACGTATTTGATAAGAAGAAATTGCTTGCCAGACCACACACACATACACATAATAAAATCCAATCCAAATCAAAAATTCCATTCAATCATACCTTTACACACATTCCATTGAATTCCACTTATATTACAAGAATACATAAAGAATACATAAATATATATATATATATATATATATATATATATATATATATATATATATATATATATATATATATATATATATATATATATATATATATATATATATATATATATATATATATATATATATATATATATATATATATATATATATATATATATATATATATATATATATATATATATATATATATATATATATATATATATATATATATATATATATATATATATGCATGTAAGTGTAGGTACATAAAACAACAATAACAAGAAAATGTTAATCGAGAGTTGCTGCAATACTTGCATAGAAACCTAATATAAAAAATTGATATATATATATATATATATATATATATATATATATATATATATATATATATATATATATATATATATATATATATATATATATATATATATATATGTATATATATATATATATATATATATATATATCATATAATATATAATAAAGGATATTATATATACATATATTCACATATTAATATATATAAATCATTTATAAAGTTCCTATTATAATAAATGGCAAAAGATGTGCAGATATTATAAAATTATGAATAAAACAAAACATTTAAAAATTTTTGAGTTGTACCCTTTATTCTTTTCCTGTTTATTATGATGCAGCATGCTACGGTCGGAAAAAATGCTAAGAGCAATGCTTCACGATGGGTGATGGCACGATTAATCATATGATACACAATAATCGATTATTTTGCTTCCATTAACGACTTAATTGATTCAGTAACCATACAACACATAGACTGGACAAATAGAACAAACGTTTTTAACGTTTTGAGAGACTGCTTTCCGGACTTTCTTCTTTGCTTGTATCGGTCGCTTTAGGCTCCTGCAAAGTCAGTGCGCTAGAAGCATTCAACCGAAATGGTCGGATTTTCTTGCGAAGTATGACTATTTGGTTTTTTTTCTTTCTCTCGCTCTCACTCTCTTTCTCTGTTCTATATATATACATAAATCTATATATATATATATATATATATATATATATACATAAATCCATATATATATATATATATATATATATATATATATATATATATATATATATATATATATATATATATATATATATATATATATATATATATATATCCGTATGTGTGAACGCGTCGATCTCAGAACCTATAAGAGCTAGAGACTTTAAATTTTATTTGAAATTTTTTCCGTTCCGTGTAAAGCACTTGCAAATCGAGTTTGTTTCAGAAAATCGATAACTATTATCGTTCAACTGTTATCCTTTAAAAGCTGTATCGAGTTTCAGCTAAAAAATTATATAGATAGAGTCACCAAATTTTACATTTAGTTTCATTTATATCTGATACAATTTTGATTTTTGTTGTATTTTGGATACCCTCTCCCACCCCAATTTGCAAAAAACGTATTTCAAGTTCTAAACTCTTCTGCTTTGGCAAATATGTATGTACATATATACTTACATATGAATGTCATGATCACACTATAAAAATTTTACAATGAAAGTCCATCTAGAAGAAAACTTATTCAACAAATAAGTTTTCATAACATAATTAGTGCAGCCCAAGCGCAGTCGCTGCGCAAACTGCGCAGTTAGCAGAGCGCGTGCTTATTCGTGTGTGTGAATGTGTGTGTGCATGTGTTGCGTGTGTATATATGTTTTGTATATGTTAAATAAGCAATATGTAGATCATATGCTAAAAATCTATCCATTGAAATCCATGAAGCATCATACAAGTTATTAAACAAAATGTTTGGTCAATTTGCAAAAACATTTCTCCTTCATAAAGCCATTCAAACGCGCTCATTCTCGTCTGTTCTCAGAATCACAAATGAGATTAAATTTTGTTATGATTTTTAGCTGCCACTTTAGTTTTAGATTTGTTAATACTCATTAGAGTTGTGCGGTGGCGGTATTGGTAGAAGTGGTGCGTGTCGCCGTGCAATACCCCTGGTTCAAACCCTGCCCATGTACCCTGATCTCATTGAAAATGTTTTTCAGGGTATAATGTTTTTCTTTACACCTAAGAAATGGCGTTGCGGTAGAGGCGATGCGCTGCGGATGCGGATTTTTTTTTTCATTTCTATTATTTAATTACTATTACTATAACAATTAAAAGAAATATTATATATTTATCTAAGTAGTAGTAGTATATGTATATATATCCATAGATGTATCCTATTAAATTCCTGATGCTGCTGAACGTGGTCGATATATACATATATATTTAATATATGTCGGAGATGACTCGAAATTATTTTGTTGATGAATGATGTATATATATATATATATATATATATATATATATATATATATATATATATATATATATATATATATATATATATATATATATATATATATATATATATATATATATATGTATAATTTAGAGCCATCTCCGACATCAGCTGTGGAATCTTCACATCCACAAGAGATAACAGAACGTTGGAAGCGATATTGGAGTCATATATATATATATATATGTATAATTTAGAGCCATCTCCGACATCAGCTGTGGAATCTTCACATCCACAAGAGATAACAGAACGTTGGAAGCGATATTGGAGTCGTAAATCGCCGATTGCTCTTTGATCAAGGAAACATTAAGTAATAAGTTTTCTGGCAAGCGAATAAATAACCTGATAATATTGAGAGGTATAGGAGAAAATATTGTGAAGAGCAATTTGCAAATTTTGGCTACAGTGCAAGTTTCTCAATTTAACCTAGAAATATTATTTCACGTGGTGACAGATGATTGCTTGAAACAAGATGTAATGATTGGTCGGGAAATCTTGCAGCTCGGTTTCTGAAGTTGACAGGTTTGACATATATAAAATAAAACAAATTAATGAAACTTACAAAGAAAGTAATACTAAAATTCTAGAGAATCTAATTGGTGGCAATGTTGAACTGAACGCAAGTGATAAGCGAAAAATAAAAGAAATAATTGGTGCGCATTTAAATGATTTTATAGATGGAATACCAAATAGACGTGTAACTACTGGTCCTTTAGAAATTCGGTTGTTAGATAAAAATAAAGCAGTTCAAAGACGTCCATATAGGCTGAGCGTGGATGATAAGGAACTTTTTAGAGGAAAAATTTAGCAAATCATTAAAGAAAATGTCATACGAGCATGCAGCTCACCATTTACTAGTCCAATGTTATTGGTTAAGAAAAAAGATGGTAGTGATAGACTGTGTGAACTAAATGCGAATACAGTGTCTGATAAATATCCTCTTTCATTGATATCAGATCAGATGTCCAGATTACGAGGCGGAAATATTCTTCCAGTCTGGACATGACAAGTGGAGCGCGTGATGAACACTATGAAAAGTATGTTGATAGCAGTAGAAACAAGTTCACAATCATGGCAAGAAGCCTTAAAAGAAGTACAGTTGGCCATGAATTGCACGACCAATAGTGTAACTAACTTTAATCCATTAGAGTTATTAATTGGTAGGGCAGCAAGGTTTTTGGGCATGTTACCTGTCGGTGAAGAAACGAAAATTGATCGTAATGAAGCGAGAATTCAAGCTAAAGTAAATATGGTCAGGAATGCCGAGTATGATAAAAATAGCAAAAATAAGGAAACACAAAATTGGTGACCATGTTTTGTTAAAGAGAGAGGACCGGCATCAGACAAAATTGGATCCCAAATTTAAGGAACCATTTGAGGTTACTGAATTACTAAAAGGTGACCGTTACATGTTAAAATCATTAACAAATAACAGAAAATATAAGTATTCGCATGAGTTTTTACGAGCATTACCAGAAAAGCAAATCGAAACAGAAATGTTTGACGATATTAACCACGGTGAAAAAAAAAAGGCTGGTCAAGAGGTTACCTCTGCCACCTAGAAGATGTGGAGGACATCATACACAGGGGCTAGGTTCAAGTGTAAATGGTCATGCTGGTGAAGGGTGACATTGTTCATGGCGGACAGTTGATCTAGTGAGAGATCATGGTACAAGTGGTACATATCGTCGCAGAGTGGCGGCAAGAGCCTGTTTAACTGTGGTATGATAAAATGGAAAGCCAAATGGTCGGGTTTGTCGCAGAAGAGTACGATGTACTTTGAAAATTTAAATGAGATATCCCGTAACACTGACATTTGATGATGTAAAATCGATGTAAGATAAAAATTAAATCCAAATGGTTGAGTTTATTTGAATTAACTAAAATTTGAAGACATTAAAAAAATGTGTAATGAGATAAAGTAATGATTCTGTGGATAATGAACAGAAAGATTTATTTTGATAATATCGATAAGAACAACTGTAAATGTTTAAATGATGCGAATATTTATATGATGAAACTATGTAAATGAGATTACCTAATTTAATTAAAAAATGAGATATGATTCCAATCAAAATGTTTAACTTTATACACGAGGATGTGTAATCGTCAGGTAGGCCGTGTCAGAGGTTTATTTAATTAACATGAGAATTTAACATAACAGGGGCATGTTAAGTTAATAACATAAATGTGAAAGGTTGATGACGTAGCAATGTATTGGTGCGCTGACGCGTCAGTCAGTCAATCACAATGTTGCGATGCTTCTTTGTGATGTTGTTAAACTTCATAACGGTTAGCGGTAAGTTATATGCCGAGCGCGAGGCTCGAGAGTGAGAGAGATGCTTCAGCCGAGTGTGACAAAAAGAGAAGCAACAAGACAATTGCGACTCGCTGCGTTCAAAGCAATAAGAATAAATATCGCTAAGTAGTGAAATAACAATCCATCATGGAACAAAATAATTTCGAGCCATCTCCGACATATATTGAATATATATGTATATATCGACCACGTTCAGCAGCATCGGCAATTTAATAGGATACATCTCTGGATATATATACATATACTACTACTACTTAGATAAATATATAATATTTCTTTATGAAGGCTTTATGAAGGAGAATTGTTTTTGCAAATTGACCAAACATTTTGTTTAATAACTTGTATGATGCTTCATGGATTTCAATGGATAGATTTTTAGCATATGATCTACATATTGCTTATTTAACATATACAAAACATATATACACACGCAACACATGCACACACACATTCACACACACGAATAAGCACGCGCTCTGCTAACTGCGCAGTTTGCGCAGCGACTGCGCTTGGGCTGCACTAATTATGTTATGAAAACTTATTTGTTGAATAAGTTTTCTTCTAGATGGACTTTCATTGTAAAATTTTTATAGTGTGATCATGACATTCATATGTAAGTATATATGTACATACATATTTGCCAAAGCAGAAGAGTTTAGAACTTGAAATACGTTTTTTGCAAATTGGGGTGGGAGAGGGTATCCAAAATACAACAAAAATCAAAATTGTATCAGATATAAATGAAACTAAATGTAAAATTTGGTGACTCTATCTATATAATTTTTTAGCTGAAACTCGATACAGCTTTTAAAGGATAACAGTTGAACGATAATAGTTATCGATTTTCTGAAACAAACTCGATTTGCAAGTGCTTTACACGGAACGGAAAAAATTTCAAGGCGTGGAAACCCCCACAAATTATATATACTCTTGATCATTATCATCAAGGAGACAAACTTCACCAAGCAGTACAGGACAGCTAACTCAAAGGGCAACTCCAATCAGAGGGATAGCCAGGCAGAGGTTCATAAGATAAACGATGACGAAAATGTTCAGCCCACAGCCTCGACAGCCAAACAGTGCACATAAATAACTATACAACCGTATATCCTAACTGATTCTCCTTTTCAAAAACCACTAAAATTCCTGATAGACACAGGGTCAACATCATCCTTTATCGAACCCAAATTTGTCTCGGACGAGCACCACATTGAGTTAACAGAACCTGAAATTATCAAAACGATTACAAATACACATGCATTACGTTCAGCATGTAAGTTATGAAATTTTCCAACTCGTTAAATACGATTTTTACGGCCAATGCCGGAGTTCTTTATTGTTAATATACAGCGAAGGCTTTGACAATTAAAACGGAACTAAATACAAATGAATTCTTTATCATAAGAGAAAGCTCAAAACTGAATGAATGAAATACGAAAGTCTAGGTAATCGGTATGCCGATTTTGCATTAACAAAATAACTCTGACTCTTGCGTAAGGTAAGAGATCAGGTAAACGTTGCTGTCCGCCGACAATGCTGCATCATCACCATGCGAATAGCGGCTGACCAATTGTTGATTTAGCAACTCAGAGTTTGAATTGTTGCAAACGGGATACCGCAATACCCGGAATTTTCTTAAGAGCCTCACGCTGATTCGTGTATTTTGTGCCATTAATGATGGCTGACTGCTCGAACGTTATCAAATAAGTACCCCTTATGGATACCTCAGGGTCGTTGTCGGTGGTGACTCGAGCTGAGTCCCCGTTGATTACTATGATGGCCTCGTCCACTTCTACAATTGGTCTTAGGTGGCTGGGCTGAGAATGGCAGTGTGCCACACCGCCAGGACTAGGTGGTCGTGACGCATTTGGAGACAGCCAAGATTTCCTTTTCACATTCGGCAACGGGTTCGCCGTCTAATTGCAGTACTATGTGATTATGCGATACGTTCAAATTAGATAGTTAAAATTTATTTCAAACTGTCCCTATGGACCACCCTCCCTTTAATTAGAACAGACGTTCCCAGGTCTGCTTGGATAACCTCATCAGTGTATAAGTTTTTTGTTTGGCTTAACGAAAAATTTTTCCCCAACATCAAATACCTTATTCTGTCTATCTGGATTATTCCTTTCAAGTTTTGCTTGTTGGGCTTTGTCAATTCGGTTTTTAATATGTTCTTTATCCCCATTGGTCGAGGAATTAATGACCTCTATTGCCTTCCTGCCCGTCACTGAATGCAGGGAGCGATTGTTTTCTAATGTGGCATGTAAGATTAGTTCGATTGTGTCGTCAATCTTTCTGTCCAACTTGAGGCATCTGGCAATTTCTGCCAAAGTGCTATGGAAACGCTCCACCTGACCGTTAAAAGTTTTTTGAAGAGGCGGTACGTTTACTACATCCACCCCGTATCTGTTTCTCAACATTAAGGTAATTGTTTCAGAATTGAAAGATGCCTCGGTTTCACAGTATACGGTCTTAGTTTTTGGGAAGAAATTCATAATTGAATTATAGGGCCCTAGGGCCCTTGTGCGTTATACTATTGGTTCCACAATGGCAAACTCGGAGAATTTGTCAACACACGTCAGAAACTGTTTTTTATCTGTTGAGAATACATCAATGTGCAATATTTCCCCTGGAGTTGACGGAATCGGTGTTTCGCCCAATAATTGTTTTTTTGGGTGCCTATCATATTTGGCTCTAGAGCAAATGTAGCAGTTTGCTAACACCTCCTTCGGCAACTTGGCCATTTTTAGGAAATATTATTCCTCTAATACTTGTTTTATATTCTCCTGAGCTGCTATATGTGCGCTGTTGTGTTCTGCTGTTACAATTTCCCTTTGCTCGGATCTGTCTATTATATCAATGACGATATGCTTGCAATGCCAAAATTTTGTTGACGGGAAACTTTTTACTAACTCATGCTGAATGAACGCTAATACTGACAGTCCGCAATGTATTGCGTTCACTACATCCGGTTTAATAACCGCCTTTACTTCTTCCAAAAGTTCTTTTTCATCTGTGAAGTGGATCATATGTCAAATCTTTTCTCTGAAGAGTATGAAATTTCACTTGAGGGGAAAGGATGCCTTCTCCAAAACTAATTTGTTTCTGTAACAATTTATGGGCTTTTCTGTGGACTCTATGAAATATGACAAGGATACCGCACTATGGACAGTGGCAATGTCCGATTGTGCTTCTTCATACATGGATATTTTGCCGTGATAGAGCGTCAGCCACTTTATTTTCTTTCCCTGGCCTATAATGGATTGTAGCATTGTGCTCGTCAATATAAGCCTTCCATCTTTAATATTGACATTGGGGTTTTTATCTGACGCCACGAATGTAAAAGGGGGATGGTCTGTGTGAATATGTGTATCACGAGTGCCATATAGGAAATTCAATACCTTCCCTAAAGACCGTACTATGGCCAGTAGCTTCCTTTCATTGGTAGCATAATGGGATTATCCCTAAGCGTTCGGGATATCATGGTGATTGGTCTGCCATCTTGTGACAGCACCGCACCAATCTCAGACGCGGAAGCATCCGTCGTCAAATCGAGTGTTTTTTTAAAATCAGGGTAACTAAGCATAACATCTTCAGATGCTAATATATTTCTTAGTTTGTCCAAAGTGTCCCTCTGTATGTCGTCAAATGCAATGGCGTTCTTTTTTTGACAAATGTTTGCTTACGGCGCTATTTTCCCCTTTTAATAAACATGGCATGTTTTGCCAATCTGATCCCGCAATCCCCAAGAAATACGATTAGGCACTGACATAGTTATCTCAAGCGGACTATATGTATTCATCCGAGATGAACTTTAGTTTAATGAAGATAACTAATTATAGTGAAACAGAACCGACCATCTATTTTGATCAACAGATAGTGGTTATAAAAGACAAAAACCAAACACATTGAAGTAAATTTAGCTTTTAAGAACAATTGGTGACTCTTCAAAATTCATTTAATTTACAAGTAAAAATAGAAACAAGCCAGCTAAACACAGAAGAGAGTAAATTGTTAAAAGCATAAGGCATAGAGTATTGCAGAAATTCTTTACGATGAAAAGAACCAGTTGTCATTTACTAACAGAGTTAAATACGAAACATCGACGAAATATCAAAACCATTATACCGTAAATTCCCATTTTTAATGGGTTCAGGGTATAAAAATGCATTGAATGGGGAGGAAATTACCAAGAAGTGGACCTCTATGAATTATGTGATCCAAGCTAAACGAAGTTCGGAGGAGTACATCCATTTACGCGATGCAATTAGTACTGAAGGAAATCCAGATAATATTGGTCGATTGACTAGTTTGTCCACGTCATATGCATGAATATGTACAAGATGCAATGACCTCGATCTAACCATAAAAGTGAGCTATCAGCTAAGTTTTATTATAACACGTTATTAGACGAAACGTCGCGACGTTCGCCGGATTCGCTTGTATATAACTATAATTATAAATATGTGTATATTTAAAAAGTTTTACATACTTGTACATAAAAACTAAAACATTTATTTGAAATAGTATTATTTAGACGAATGTAAATGCAATTATCTACATATTATTAGGTATACCTTATCTTATCTTATCCTTAAGTCCTAATTTCATACATACACAGCTACAAGTTCGTTAAGTTCAGAAATTAGTCGAAACATTTAGAGTGAGTATTTATTAAATTTCATGCTTAATACGTATATTTATAACTACGTTTATACGCAACGAATCCTGAAATCAAGAACTATGCCAAAATAGATTAAATACAAGTAGTTTTGGCCTTCAATATATATTTATTATATCTGAAAATACTTGCATTAATACAGTAATTGTAAAATCAACTTAATTCAGTGAACTATTAGGCGTATAAACGTAGTATTTATTATATATATATATATATATATATATATATATATATATATATATATATATATATACATATATATATATATATATGTATATATATATATATATATATATATATATATATATATATATATATATATATATATATATATATTTTTTTTTTTTTTTCGTAAATAATATTAACACAGCTCCAAAAAAACTTCGATGTTACGAAGTCCGATTATTCTGGCAAATACAGTCGAATTGTCTTTTCCGATATAAAAATGTGTATATTTTTTTCAAAAATAAGATAAAATCCAAAATCCAAAATTTTCTCAAATCATAAAAAATAATTTTTGAATACAAATAAGATAGTTCCATATAGAACGTTGACCAAACCTAACGAGACAGAAATAGTTATAAAATGGAAATGCACACGATTAGGATCCTTTAAGTGTGGTTGTTAGATTATTGATGTACCTGATCTACCAAACCGAGAAAACCAAATCTTGCCAAATTTTACAGCTAGAACTTAAGTAAACTATATGATCTGGTCATTGGGACAACTTTTTCGAACGAGTATTATGGCAGTCGATGAAGTTCAACACACATTTTAAACTATTGTTTATTTCATTTTACCTTTTGACAATACCGAAATTGTGAAACGCTAAAGATGAGAACACTTTAAATTACATGGATAATACCGCCTTGGTGAATATTTACAGAGATGCAGATGCAAATGCAAAAAAAAAAAATACTTTGAGAATCCTAACAAGTCAATAATGACTGTTCAATAAATTACGTTTTGTGCTTTTGTTTACCTATATATCAGCATAAATCAATATCTTAACTATTGTCTGCACAGAAAGAAACATAAATGAGAGAAGTAAAAGGGGAACCGAGTCTAAATAAACAAAAATCGAATATTTCTCATATGTAAACTTCAATAATTTGATGTGACGGGTTATACGATGATATGAACTTAAGCCTATTTGATAAATGAATTAATGTCTTGCGGTCTCTTATATATATATATATATATATATATATATATATATATATATATATATATATATATATATATATATATATATATATATATATATATATATATATATATATATATATATATATATATATATATATATATATATATATATATATATATATATATATATATATATATATCAATATATATATATATATATATATATTTAGTTAATTAATTAAGCTTTCGTTAATGCTTACAAAAGAAATTTATTAGGCGGAATCTTTGGTTATCTTGTTTAATTGTAAAGTTTACTTAAAACTATATATATAAGTATAGACGGCCTAGCCGCACAGATTGCTAAACGAATTCGAATCGTAGGTGTTGTTGTTATTGTTGCTCTTTTAATAACCCGAGTAGCCGCTTATGTCGGTCGGCTTGAGTCGCTCAAAGACGCTCAAATGGTGCGCTGCCGGATGTCCTGCGTGATGGTGTGGATGATGCGAATGCGGGTGCGGATGTGGGTGCGTATGCGGATGCGCATGTGCAAATCCCGTGTAATTAGTCGGCTGCCCATAATGGGCATACGGATAATTTGGACTGGGCACGTGTAATGTAGCCGCACCACTCTGCACGCTGTAGGGTCCGTATTCGGGCACCGATGTTCCATGCTGTGGACCATAAGGAGGACCATAAATTGAGTTAACATTCACCGTTGGCATCGCATGAGCCATGTGCACATGTTCCATATACATTTGTGGATGCGAATGTGGATGTGGGTGCATCACTTGTGGATTGCCAGCAGCAGCTGTGGCTGTTACCAACGCGGAGTTAATCAAATGGCTGGCCTGTGGATGTGCATAGCCACCTTGACTATGATTGGAATAATCGTTATTGTTGTTGTTGGTGGTGGTATTTGTGTTGCTGGTGGTCTCGGGCCTGCTAGTGCTACTGGCCAAATGTGCATCAATATTCGTTGTAGTTGACGATGCGGTCAGGCTGCTAACAGAAAAGTTGCTAATCACATTGTTGTTCGTTGTAGATTCCGTATGCACATTTTTTTGCTGCTGCTGGTGTTGCTGATGTTGTAATCCCAATAAACGACTTTCGACAGCAGCAGCTGCAGCAGCTGCTGTTGCTGTGGATATGGAGCTGGATTCATGCTCACTTATTGTTGGTATTTGATCAACTAGAGATTCTAGACCCGACAGACTCTTACGTGACAAATCGGTGGAGGCAACTTGACCCGACTGTGTATCATTATTCAGATGTGGACTTAAATTGATATTATGATGTGAGTGGGGTGAGGATACCATATAGGATCGGCTATTGCTATGTTCATCATAGCGTTGCCAATGCTCTGCCGCATCTGGTTGATAGTTGAGTTGCGCTTGTGGTTGGTAGTGACTAGCGGGTGAGGATTGGGATTGATTGAGTTTTTGGGCAGATTGTTGTTGTTGTTGATGCAGCCACTGTTGATAATGCTCGGGCACATGCGTCAGTGGCTCCGATTGCAACTTATCTGCCGCGCGTGCCATTAGAGTCGTGTCCTGGCCGTCATTCCGCTCGCTTGGCGGCTCAAAATCAACAACAGCACACATATTTGGTGAGCTCGGCGGTGGCGTTTCACCTAAATGTGGCTGATCTCTGATGATAGCAGCAGCAGCAGCAGCTTGTATCTGATGATGATCCGTTTGCATAAGCTGCATATGCTGCTGTTGTTGCTGCTGTTGTTGCTGCTGTTCGACTTGACCCACTGGCGGGTAACTGCAATTGAGCGCTGGCGATGCCATTGGCGATGCGGATGCTGTATATAATATGTGTGAAGGCGGTGGCGTATTATATAAACTAGGTGGCGCCTGATGGCTCTGACTCTGCGGCGATGCTGTATTATGCTCCATTGAAATCGAAATCAAGCCTCCGGTTGATGTTGCTGTTGCCGTCTGCTGTTGTTGTTGTTGTTTCTGTTGCTTAACATTTGTTAACATATTCTCTAGGCTCGGCTTTAGTTTTTTGGGCCTGCCCCGTTTTTTCTTAGTGGGTAACTCAGTGCCATTGCCGTTGCTGCTATTAGCGCTTGCTGCAATCATTGATAGATTCAAAATATTATTGAAATCATGTTGCGGCATTAGCTGCACTTTGCCACCATTCGCGGTATCAATCACGTCTTGGCCTTTAATCTTTTTGGGACGGCCACGCTTCTTCTTTTCGGGCAGCGACTGTTGCGCTGCCTGTTGATTGCCAAATACAGACAAATAATTATGCTCATTATTACTACGCAATGACTCCTCATTACTTCTATAGATAAACCCATCACGGGGATTCATGTTACTCAGATTTGGGTTGGTGTTGTTATTGAACTGCGGCAACAGTTGTTTGTCCAGAACTTGATTTGAACCATCTGTGACGGATTCAATATTATTATTATTATTGCTGCTGTTGACCTTGTCAACAAACAAAAGACTAGATTGTTGCTCTATATTATTATTAGAACTATTATTAGAGTTGGCTGACGTTGGAGTATTCTTAACTAGTTCCTGCTGCTCACAGCATTGCCTGATACGCTGCTCTGTGAAAATACATTCCGAGTCATCCATGTGCGGAATTTGACCATTCAGAAAGTCCCGAAATTTTTTTAACGCTGCATAAAATGGCACTTTGTCCGCTGCCCGAGGCAATTGAGCGCATCTCGCCGAAGAAGAAGGCATTACCCAAATATACTGAAATGAAAGATAGGAAAAGAGAAATATATATATTTGTATATATACATATATATATAAATATATATATATATATGTGTGTATATATATATATATATATATATATATATATATATATATATATATATATATATATATATATATATATATATATATATATATATATATATATATATATATATATATATATATATATATATATATATATATATATATATATATATATATATATATATATATATATATATATATATATAGTATATATATAAGAGATGTATAAACTTTCGCATACAGTGTTTGTTATAAATTTATGGTATTGAAAACTAACACGGACAAAAGGAAAACTATCTAGATGCATTTGACAGCTTGAACTACACCTGTGTTAAAAAATACAAATATACCCTAAACGAATAGATTAAAATTTATTGAACATTATAGTATATACTCACAGTATTGGTGCCATCGACTCGATCAGGTTGCCGACCAAAGTGAAACTCCTTTTTACCCGAGAATACCTCAAATATTAATTTGCCATTAAAAACAGCAACCTTGGGTCGAAAACGTTGCAGCTTCTCAAGCAAAATGCGGCTACCCTCTTTAATTTCTTTACGCGTTAGATCCGCAGAGCCTTTAGTCGCACGTGCAACCATATTCGTAAAGCCGATGCCATGCTTAACCAACGTATAATCATCGTCTGCACTCATTTGCTCTTGGGTAAGTCCAGATAAGTAAAGGCATTTCCAGAAATGATTACCAGGTCCGGCATAATGATGGCCTTTGTAAGCAGCAAACAAGCCGGGATTTATACCAACCTTTTGAAAAGAAATCGAAATATTAATCATACTCTATTTCAACTAGTTTCCAAAAAACATTCCAGCACAACTGGACTGTACGAAATTTACAACTCACTATAACAATATCAAGATTATCACAAAGATGATCGGGTATGGTACGCTGAATTACTTCCGCCTCAGACATTCCATTAAATCGATCGTGCTTCTTACGCTCTTTGGGCTTCATAGCCAGCATATCATCTGAGCCAACGCCACCATCTCTGCTAGTACTAATTTGATGGAGAATATAAGAAATAATTGGAGTGTGGTATAACCAATAATATGGTCAACAATTAGATACCCCCAAGACCAATAACAAAGTTTAATAGTAGCTTTAAGATAACGTATCTTAAGGTGTCTCCTATCTGCATAAGAAATTTGCAATGACCATAATTATAATAAATTGTTGAATCCGAACTAAAATATGGAATTGCTCTATCAATATAAACTGATTTCGGTTTTGTATATTTGAGGTCCTTTAACATGGATACAATTCTAAACCAGTCGGCCAATAGAGCTCCCTAGGAGACAATTTTATCAACTTGATAATGATTAATAAAGACAATTAAATTAGTTACTGTAGACCTGCCAGGTAACTATCCCAGGCTGCTTGGCATCCCATATTTCTGTGATTAGGAAAAGTAAATGTGATTGACAATAATTCGTTCCAAATTTTCCGAAATGTTCCTAAGTTTAGCAATACGCCTGTAAGTTTGGACTATGCTAAGGTAATGTTTCCATTTGATTAAAATTAAAATTCATTTAAATTAAATGACAATATTTGAAAACAGTAATAGCAAAGAAGACTCTAATGCCAAACGCGAAAAGTATGCCAGCGTTTTAATAAAAACAGACTAATATAGCATCAATATCCGGCTTAGATAAACTAATCCTTTAGTTCTATGTGGATTCATAGAGATCGTCTTCCATGACTTTAATATTGTCAGCATTCAAAATATCAACTTCGAATCTTCCTTGAGTTAGTACTAAACAGGTTTGGCAAGGAGATCAGCTGATTTTACATGTCATTGTTGGCGGTATTTCGAATGACTGCCTTTTCGACTTAACGTATTTTTCTTCCTTAAACAGTGTAACAACTAAAGTCACCGTACTCTTAATACACTTTCACAAAATATGCTGTAACTTCGTCAAATTTTTATAAATCAAAAAAAGTTTGATGCGAATAGTTACATAATAGTAATATTTTATTTAAGTCTCATATTTTGCTAAAAATACTCCAGAGTTTGAATCCACAAAAGTCTACATACATACTCTTACTTGCTCTCCACTGTCTGCATACGATTTTTGCTATGTTGTGTGGAGCTGCAAGATCAGCCCCGTTCTTCTAGAAGAAATTGGCCAATTTTGTCCAACACAAGTAATGCACACTAAGTAGTATAAGCTTTGACAATATTGAAGAGTGTTAGCGCCAGAGAGGGGCAAGCAAGCAATAGGACACAGACAGACTTGTGGACTCAAATTCTTGAGTATTAGTTTTTTAAACCCTAAAGCCATGAAAAATGGTAAATCAGAGTATAATGATTTTGTGAAAATGTATGTAATAGGCAAAAGGAGGCATGGATATATATATGTATATATATATATATATATATATATATATATATATATATATATATATATATATATATATATATATATATATATATATATATATATATATATATATATATATACATATATATATCCATGCCTCCTTTTGCCTATTACATACATTTTCACAAAATCATTATACTCTGATTTACCATTTTTCATGGCTTTAGGGTTTAAAAAACTAATACTCAAGAATTTGAGTCCACAAGTATATATATATATATATATATATATATATATATATATATATATATATATATTCCTTATTATCGATAAACATCAAAAATATGACTTCGTTTTTAAGGCATAACTCGTATACCGTTAAAGTAAGAGATTTACAGTGTATACCCGTGTAATGAATACAAAGATTTTGTAACTGTTGGATTTTTGATGCCTGCACAAATATGCAAAAAACGTATTTTAATTACTAGAGACTTGTGCTTTGGCAAATACATACATATGAATGTATATTGAATATATATGCATATATGCATATACTGCAGCCCAAGCGCATCCGTTGCGTAAACTGCACAGTAAGCAGAGGACGTACTTTTACGTTCGTTTGCATGTGTGTATGTGCAGGTGTTGTTTGCTATGTATGTATATATAAAAGAACTCTAAAATGATTATAAAATAGCCTATTCGCAGGGTATCTCGTAGTCGAGCTGTCACGACAGGAGCACTCTTGTTTTGTAATAATATTAGACTAAAATAAAATATTACTATCATGTAAATGGTAATTAATATATTACTTTATAATCCTGAGTACGTTGACTTTAGTGGTACACTGTAGCATTCGCAGTATGTCGAATATAGTGAATATAGGGAAATGTGCCTAAAATCCAATTCTAATACTTAACAAGTACTCACCATTGCTGTGCAGATACTATTTGCATGTTGTCCGTTTCAATTAATTTCTTTTTCCGTCCTCTTCTTTTTGGCCCGGACCCCATACCTGGCCTAGCCTGTTGTAAAACGTAATTGTTGGATTTGTTAGAATCTTGAGATGATGACTCGCCCCCCCTTCTGATTTCCGTGTTATGGCAGTCGGTATGCGGTTCGCTGTTGGGCGTCAACGATTGCTGATGTTCCTGCTTAATGTTGCTGTATATGTCACTGGGTTTTTGTGCAACAGCAACAGCAATATCACGGCAAGGTGCTGAGCTCTGAACTGGGGGCACTGGCGAATAGGTGGAGGCATTGGATGCTGTTCCTGGCATATCGACAGCTGATGGATGACCCGCTGGCGACAGAATGCTCATATCTTCGGCCATAAAGCTATATGGATCAGCAGTAACATTCTGCGACATCGATAGAGCTGGCAAAGCAGCTTGAGCCGCTTGCAGTTGCGGGCTACTACTTGATGTGTTGGCCACTTGACTTTGATTGTGATTCGAGTTCGAATTTAGATCTTCGTGTTTACTTTGTGCAAGTAAACCAAGTGGTGCCACATGTTGCATCTGATGTTGCGGAGTTACCGAATGTATGGACGAACTATGCGAATTAGGTGTTAAAACATCCCCAGCACTTGTCTCATAACCATCATCTTGATTCTCCGTTTTAGCATTGCTTGGAGAAAGTGTTCTGAAAATATATTAAAGATATGAGATAGTTTTAAGAAATGATCGAAGGTATATAGGGATTACCAACTGTATTTCATACGTTACTCACAACTTGTACCCTGAACAAGGATCCTCATGATATTCATCCATCATAAGATCATGATATTGCTCGGACATTTGTTGCTGTGAATGAGCAGTAGCATGCTGAATAGATGATTGCTGTTGCATGTGATGCCGATGTTGCTGCTCCTGGGGATGTTGTTGCTGTTGAGGATGTTGTTGCTGATGCTGTTGAGGATGTTGTTGCTGCTGCTGCTGATGTTGCTGAATATTATGAGTATGATGCAGTGAAAATAATTGATCATGAGAATATTGATGATGTATATAATTGACATAGTGTATCGATTGTTGATGCTCAAGTATATTTTCTTGATGTATGTTGTGCGGATGATGCAGCTGCTGTTGCAGTGGCTGCTGCTGATGTTGCTGTTGATGTTGCTGTTGATGTTGCTGTTGATGTTGTTGCTGATGTTGCTGCTGTTGTTGCTGATGTGAATGTTGTTGATGAGGCAGCATTTGTGCATACATGTTGCTCTGTAGATGATTCTGTATATGTAAGTGATGCTGATGCTGTTGCTGTTGAGTGAAGCTTTGCTGTCTTTGGTTCTGTTGGTCCAATGGCAGCAATTGACCAAAATTTCCTGTGTTTCCAGATGTTTCCTTTTCTATTTGCAATAGTAGCTCGGCGGGATGATGTGTCTCTTGCTGCGTTCCAAATATATTTGATTTATAACCATTCGAATCTGTGCAAGTTAAATGTAATCGTTCCGAGTTGCTATTGAGTTGCTCTAAATGACCAACGGCAGAGATAGAGGCCGAGCCAGCTTCAGTGATAGAGACTGAAGCCTTATATTCATCATGCGGTGCCCAAATTGTTGTTCGCCTTTCTGTATTTAAAATATCACCTGTTGTTGTCGTTAATGTTAAATTAGTATTCCTTAAATTCACGTTGGAGGAGGAGTCTGTTTCACAACCATTGTTTTTATCAGTGGGCATTGCTGGCATTGCGCTGCTGAATTGGACGTCAGTAGTAGTAGTAGTGTTAGTATTATTAATATTGTTGTTGCTGCTATTGCTATTGTAGTGCAACTTGCTATGCTGAATCGGTTCTGACTTTAGCTGAGCTGGCACAACTAGCTCCACTCTAGTAACTAACGCTTGCTCTGGTGCAATATACGTATTTGCGGCATATATTTCAATAGGCTGAACTTGACGCTGATCCACGTCGATAGATGGCGCTGTTTCACTTCCTCTCTCAGCTGAACTTGTGCTGACTTCTTGCTGACAATAATTGGCCAGATTTGCGCTGTTCTGCTGTATAGCTGAATTTCTTTTTTCATCACATATTTCATGCGCCGATTCCTCCTCTTCATCTATATTATCATCATTATCGGCATTATCATTAGCATTATCATCATCATCATTGTTGTCATCATTATCATCATCATCCTTCGCCTGTTTACGGTATAGAGATTTTCGCTTACGTTCGCTTCTTGAATTAAGCAATGCCTTTCGATTATATTGCTCTTTCTGAGTATTATTGGATTTATCACTAATGGTTGTAGAACTGGTCGAATCGTCACACTTGATAGTTGATGTTGTTGCTGACTGATTCTCTGTTGTATCTGTATCTGCCATCACAGCTTTAACTCCAGTGAGTACTATTGCCAGTGCTTGAACCAGTCTATATTTCAACTCGATAACGAGTTTTATTGCCTTTAAGATATCTTCACTAGATAATACTCTTATTGTTATTCCTGTTATTTTAAGTATTAATATAAAGGAACTACTTATCAGCGGGTTTATCTCTAGAACACAATTTTTCACTTGCATCTCCTGTTTTAATGAGGCTTCATTAAAGAGGTTAAAACTTCGTTTCTGGAATGCAAACCGATATAATATAATAAAATATCAATTTATATTGTGAATCGATCGATGAAAAATACAAGTAAGAAACCATTTTATCGCTATTGAATCTAACTAGACTTGAAATTTTTAATATTCAGTCATGTAACATTCAATTTTCTTGGGCAGTAGCCCCAAAATTAAACAGTGATTTTAATGTACAGAGGGCGTGACCAATTATATATCCACGCCTACCGGCAAATCGGGAAAAACGCATCTAAAGTTTTACAGCTAGAAACTCAAAACGGGTTTTTGATAGGGCTTGTGAAGTCGGAAAAACCTATAGTCCAAAGTTTTCGAGCTAGACCTAATTAGGGCAGACACTTTTTTTGGGCCGCCGGTGGCGTCCGAGTGCAACATTCTAACTTGTTTTTTCTTTTTCAACAAGAATGTGAGGGCTTATCTTAATTCAGGGTGTCATCTAGTGCTTCGTATAAGAATAGAAATTTTAATGATTAATAAATTAAATAATGTTGAATATGATTGCCGATAGGCTTTGCTAACTAGCAAGCTGGACTTCCTATTTAATTACCTCAAAAATTTTTATTTATTTTTATTTTATTTTAGATTTTTTTTATAATAGACTGACAAAACGGGAGTCAACTTAAAACTATACTAATTAAATATTTTTTATAGCCTAAAAAGAACAGAAAAATATTTTATTTGCCAGTCTGGCCAGCTATGCCCCAAATTACAGCCATTAATGGTCAGCAATATTATTAAACTATGAAAGATAGAAAGTGTTAATGGAAACTTAAAAAAATTTTATTAAAGGATCTTAGGTATAATAACTAAGCAATATATATAACTAAGCAATATAATACAGAAATAATTAAAGATTAAAATAAAGATTAAGAGGAAATGGAAAATATTAATAAAACAAAACAGAATGAGAGAGAGAGAGAGAGAGAGAGAGAGAGAGACAGAGAGTAGAGAGAGAAAATAATAGAAATGTAAGGATAGGGAAGTCACTACATAATGTGGGAGATTTGCCAGATCATAAATTTAACCAGATTACTCCTGGGTACTGTGTGTGGTTTCCCCAAGATAACCTGAAAGCAAGGATTTTATTAACGGAAGAGAGAGCTCTGAGGAAAACACGTTGTATCTTGCAGCCATTCTCCATATTCGATATTAATA
>JAWNON010000230.1:10000-80000 GCA_035045945.1 Drosophila anceps | reverse complement strand
GCATGTCACTGTAGGCAGGCAAAAACATATATGCATGTATATGTGTATGTGTGCATGTGTGTGCCTGTGTGCATTCGTTGTGCCGAACGAACCAACGACTAAAATTGAGTCGGTCGCTCAGAGCCAAAGCACAGCAGCAGCAATTGCATCCATCTACTCGAATAATACTAATACATAATCGAAGCACGAATGAAACAGTTGCATCGAATGGTTACGCACACTGAGGCAAGACTAAACGATCATAAGATTAAAATATGTGCGTGTGTAGCATTACTACTGTTGTTCTTATAGTCATTAAAATATAGATCGCCATTCTAATTGGATGGTCGAAAAAAGGATTAAATACAAGTAAGAAATACTTTATACATATATGCATATTTATAAGCCAAAACCGTTTAATTGGTGTCATCAAAAGTTTATAAAAGAGTCAAATTTTGGGCCCACTGTACTACATCGGGCTCTCTCTCTTTTTATGGCGTGAGAGTCGAATGTGTCGGTGTTGGCGTCACTCACTGTGTATTTAACTGAGTGTGTGAATGCAAACCGCACAAAATGTCCAAAGCAAGCGAGCTTTATACAACATTTTGTAGACATACATACATATCCACACGTTTATAGATATGAAATTATGTACCCATATAGACTCACATCACTAGAAATATACATACCTCAAATTATATGTGTGTATGTGCACATGTAAATATGTACCAACATGTATGCACGTTTATACGCTCATATATATACATACATATATATATATATATATATATATATATATATATATATATATATATATATATATATATATATATATATATATATATATATATATATATATATATATATATATATATATATATATATATATATATATATATATATATATATTATACATATAAGTATATACATATATACATAGGTATATATATAAAATGTATAATTCTGCCACTATGTAATTTCGATATGTTAAATGTCGATTCATGCATGTTTATTTGAAGAGAACGTGAAATGATATAATAAGGAATGATAACTACTGTCATTAATTTAGTCTTCATCGATAGTCCGATAGTATAGTAGTATAGTATCGATAGTCCATATATTGCTTATAAGCAATCAGTACTCTTCAAATATATGTATATCTACATATGTATTTCACTAATATCAATATTCTTCACATAAATACATGTGTACATATCAATGATAAATATCGATATTTAATTAGGGATACCCATCTTTAACGCGCAATGAATATCAATAAACCGGTTTCAACCAATATATAAGTATGAATTTAAATATATATTATATATATATATATATATATATATATATATATATATATATATATATATATATATATATATATATATATATATATAATATATATAAGTGTATAGCTGATGCATTTATACCCGGCACTAATTTCAAATATGAAATGATTATTAACTTAAAAAAAGTTTTAAAAGGAAATTAAGTAAAGGCTGAACTGACTGAGTAAAGAATCCAATCCAGAGGAGTGTTGTAATACGAAAATTAGGAAAAATTAGTGCCTCACAGTCAGAAATATATAAATATTTAAAAAGAAAATTTTCAATAGGTTATAAGAAAAGCCCTCTCAATTTCAGATTCTCATATATTCTGCAATAGTAGGATAAAGATTTTCACATATATGTACATATAGGTATTTAGTTTCAGAGGAAGGGGATATTACAAAATGCGATCTCATCGATATATCGACATAGCTTTTGGATAATAATGATTGTAAATTATCTTTACCGGTTCGTTTTGAATAATTTATATGGTGATGATGATGATTATCTAATAATGTTTCACAGTGTGTAAGCCAAAAGTGTCAAAAGATTACGAAAATAAAGTTTCTAGCGGCTTGTTGCCTAAATTTTTATTTTTTATTAGTTATGTGCTTTTGGTGATAGAGACAGATGCTTTAGCAGCAGCTCTTTGCAGGTAACATGAAGAGACCAATACCAAAAATACCAATACAAATGCCCATGCATACACACACACCGCTGCATATACATACATACATAGCTACATACTGATACATTTTTTGTATATTATGTATTTGTCGTCTACAGACTGGGCAGGCATGAGCATGCACCTTGTCTATATGTATGTATATGTATACATACATCTATATATAAATATATATATATATATATATATATATATATATATATATATATATATATATATATATATATATATATATATATATATATATATATATATATATGTGTGTGTGTGTGTGTGTGTGTGTGTGTGTGTGTTCGTTTGTATATGCGTGTGTATTGGTGTGTGCAAACGTACTGCAATGCCGTTTTATTCACAACAAACATGCATACATACATATTTGCATACATCTTCGTTCCTTTGTAAATATGCACATACATGTACATATGTATGTATATATGTACAAGAATTTATCAGACACTCATACCTTGAATTCGTTGCGAGGTTTGATACACTTATTTTGTATTATTTTACATATACATACATACATACACACATGTACACTGTTTTTCGTACACACATATCCAGAGCTGTTGTTTTTCGATATATTTAAATATGTGTGCAGATATTAAAATTAATTACACAACAGAATATTCTAAAAACGCACACAAACACACACATTCGCAACATTGTTTCATTTGACTTTTGAATATTTAATACAAAACTTTAAATAGATGATTAAAAATTGAAATAGATGATTTACCAAACTTGATTTAATATATGTGCAACAGCCCCGAACCGAACGACCAAACAACAGCAATGCCGCAAATTTAAATACATACTATGTATCTACATAAATACATACATATGTATCTACACGTATATATGTATAACCAGTATGTTAAATATACAAAACAGGCTTCCGCGGCACACAACCGTACGGATGAACTGTGGATTCTCTTTTACCGTTTATTATCATTTCAGTCTGAACTAGAAATAATATTTAAGAAGGTAACATAATGTTAAAAGAGCGTGGTATATCGTTTTGTTCGATTTCTCTATATAAAAATACCATAAAATACTAAATCGTTTACATCTAAGCATGTGGATACACTGTTAACCATTGCCGAGCATTGCACTGTTAAAGAAGTCTTTTACTTAACAGCAATAAGTACTATTATTAGCAGCTTGTTATAACCTGTGTAACTATTACTACGTTTACCAATACACACGTCATTTCGCGGTTCGTTGGTGTCGAGCTTTTATCAATTTTCATCTAATAGTTATTCAAATTTTATATACTAATTTTGATAAACAAAATATTTTTTTTACATTAATAATTATGGATGAATCTTCTTTAGAAACTAGAAAATTTGTTAAGTTTGCAACAATAATAATATGGGTTCTAGAAAGTAGGATTGCAATCGAATAACAGTTTGTTTTTTGTTGCTCAATCCAGAAACATACCATACCAGTATTTTATAAAACTACCAAATAAGTTCTACCACTAACCATAAGATTAGTGGTTCTACAGTGCTTTTTAACCGTTAATGCTGCTATAAAATTAAATTTAAACTTACAATTAGAATTAGAGTTGTTAGTTAGTTATGTCAATTAATAAATAAATTATTTTTATGAACAATATAATTGATTATTTAATATTAAATCGATATATCGTGAGCTGCGTGATAATAATCTAAACTTCTAAAGTGCGATACATTCCATTAGTTCTGTTCAAAGGTTGATTCGAACTTGATGCTGCTAGCAACTTACTAAGCTTTAAGAAAAATACAATAATAAATAGAGTAATAATTGAATTACGATTATCCGATTTCATTAGCACATCTCTTGTCAGTAGATTATGTCATGGGAAATTCAGATCGGATTAAATTATTTGTTATCAATATCGAAATGGAAACGTCTCACGTGTCATCTCGAATTGAGCATCTCCGTCTAACTGGGTATGCCTGTATATGTATGTGCGTAAATTAACAATAAAGTAATTATATACATATTTGAATAATTTAATTTTGAAATATAATTATGGGACGCAGTGCATTCAAAGGCAAAATATATTAATACAATCAGAATATTATATTTTGTGAGAGTGTGAGTGTGTGCATATCTACACATGTGTATGGGCAGTAATGTTTGTGTACATTAAGTTCTTCATGCATTTAAAAAATTGGCGCAAGATTGTTGTTTAAATTGTGAACAAAACAATATACTTAAACAATATTGAATTGCTGATTAGTAAATTGAAAAAATTACATAAACTGAGAAAAGGAATCGTACATACAAAGCCCCATCCATACATACAAATAGTGTGTTTGTATATATGTACATATGTATGTACATGGTTATGATATGCATGTGAGCATGTGTGTGTTGAATGTGTGCAGAGCATTCAAGGTTTTTGCTAGAGTAGTTCATTGAAAAGTTTACATGTACTTGTTTATGAATGTGCGTATTCAGCCAATATACATACAAGTGTATCTATAAACTTGTATGTATTGGTTTTCCAAAAAAAAAAATAAAAACATTCTGTACTCACACACACACACATATATATATCTATATATATATATATATATATATATATATATATATATATATATATATATATATATATATATATATTTTATATATATTATATATATATATTATATATATATATATATATATTTAGCTATTTTTTATGTTTATATATTGTTCAGTTGGTGGAGCGCTGCTTAGGTCAAATTTGCTTGTCGGTGAAGGCAGTATCGTAAGAAAGGCAGTGGTAGAAACTAGTGAATCAGTTAACAGAAGTTTAATTTAAAATCACTAAAGCTGTATACCCAACGCTATACTCGAAAGTATTTCGCAATGTCTGATCTTGGAAGCGGCGACGACGGCATCTCTGGATCAAGTAAGTTATTCCATTCTTTTTTTAAATTAAGCAGTTCCTTTACAAAATTGCAATATGTGTTCATTTTTAAAGATCTGCAGAATTTAGAATTAGTATGCGATGATTATGTGACTTAATAAATTCACGTAGTGACGAAAATGTTTAAAATATATGTATATAATATTTCAGAATATAATGCAAGCAATATGGAAGGCTCTTCAAGTAGAAATGATTTTGAATCGGGAAAAGGTATGATATAAAATATACACATACATATGTCAAGCAAACATAAAATTTTTGTTCATATACAATTTATTTACGATAATAACACATTGTCTTTCCAGCTGGAAGTGCTGTCGAGCAGGAGTTAGCGACAAAAATGCTTCAAATCCAATCAAAACGTTTTTACTTGGATGTTAAACAAAATCGTCGAGGACGCTTTATAAAGGTGGCTGAGGTAAATATATATATATATATATATATATATATATATATATATATATATATATATATATATATATATATATATATATATATATATATATATATATATATATATATATATATATATATATATATATATATATATATAAATATATACTGTGGTTCAGAGCTTATTTTAACCAGCACCTTAAAAAAGTTTGTTGGTCTATAAAATCTAAACTATTGGGGATATCCAAAAAATTTAAACACAGGTTGTTAGTGTGATGTTTAAACTAATACAAAATTAATTCATTTATTTTTTAAATATTTTTTCAATATTTAATAACGCTTAAAAACTAAAAAATGTGAGCAAAACAGTTCCATTGCTTATTTCAACCACTTATAACATTATTAAAGCTAAGTGTTTTAAAAAAAAAAAAAAAAACCAAAAATTAATACTTGGTGTAACCACTTTTTTGGTTGACTACCATTTTAAGCCTTTTTGGGATAGGTTCCACCAACTTTTTGGTGACCAACAAACTTTTTTTAAGGTGCTGGCTGAAATGAGCTCTAAACCACTGTATATATATAAATTTAAAATTTAAATTACTTATCAGTTGCTTTACATTTAAATTGCTCAAAATATATTGATACAACCTCTTCCCAAAACAAATCAATCAGTCATATTTTAGGTACTGTAAAATCAAATGAACTGTTTTTGGTATGTAAAGATGTCTGCTAAAATAATGGCATCATTAAGAGCGCAATACCTTGAAAGATTAGATATCTATATAGAAAAAGATAGAGATACTTTTAGCTCACGTTTAGTAATTATTTCGTATAATATATCACCTTTCGAAAGCCTACCGTTGTGAGAAGTCTATTAAAATATCCGATTTGAAATACATATTCTATTGAATATTTGCCATTATATGAGAAAATCCAATCACTTCACGTATTGGCTATATTTTCAAATTAAATTCAATATAATGAATTTGGCAATTTTTGAAATTGAAATGCAATTTAATAAATTTGGCGTAATTTGGGGCCGCCAAAAATCGAAATTGTACGAAATACAAATGCAACTAAATTCAAAATTTGGCGACTGTAGCTTCAAAGCTAAACGAGAAATAAAAAAAAAAAAATTAAACGGTACAAGTTTTCAATTTTTTTTAAACAAACTCTATATGCGCGTGCTATTCACGGACCTACAAAAAAATTTCAAGTCGCTAGACTGAACCTATAGGTTCAGTCTATAGTCAGAATCTATAAGTTCTGAGATCGACGCGTTCATACATACGGGCGGACATGGCTAAATCGTCGTCCTTATCAAGAATATATATATATATATATATATATATATATATATATATATATATATATATATATATATATATATATATATATATATATATATATATATATATATATATATATATATATATATATATATATATTATACATATATATATATATATATATATATATATATATATATATATATATATATATATATATATATATATATATATATATATATACATATATATATATATATATATATATATATATTCTTGATAAGGACGACGATTTAGCCATGTCCGCCCGTATGTATGAACGCGTCGTTTCTGCGTGTTACATACATTTCAACAAAACCATTATACTCTGATTTCCGATTTTCAATGGGTTCAGGTTATAAAAAGGCCCTGATGATTGAAAGAAGTCTTCAGGGTATTTCGTAGCCATGCACTCCCTGACTAGAATACTCTTATTTTTTCGTGAACAAATATAATTAATGTATTTCTTATTTGCAGATTGGAGCAGACGGCAGACGAAGCCAAATATATTTAGCTCTTTCGACAGCAGCTGAGTTTCGTGATCATCTTTCGTCGTTTAGTGATTATTATGCATCTTTAGGTAGGATATTATTATAGACTATTTTGTTTAGTGACATGTTTTTGAGCTTAAAATCAAATCAAGTTAATCGAAACGCAGGGCCACCAAATACTGACAATTTACCGGAGGACGGCAAATTAAAATCAGAGATGATGATTAAGGACAATCGAAGATATTATTTGGACTTGAAGGAAAATGCTCGCGGAAGATTCCTAAGGGTAAATTTTATAATTTATATTTAATTTAGTTTACGAACAAGGAAGAGTTTGAAATACTTTCTGAAATTGCATTTTATTTGCATTTTAATCGACTTATCTAGAGGTTTGAGTCTCAATCAAACTATATATCCATACGAAACTTTATTTCGTTCTAGCGTATAACCTATGGGTATATAGGAGTATTTTATTGGTTTCGCGATGGTCAAAGGACTTTTCATATTTGAGAATTTAAGTTTTGTTTGTAATATAAAATGCACAAATTTAGATTATTTGATACTATTTTTTAAAAAGATATGCACATAATATAAATAAAAATAATTAGTAATCAAAACAATAACTTGTATATTTTAGGTTTCGCAAACTATAACAAGAGGTGGACCCAGATCTCAAATCGCATTGCCAGCTCAAGGCATGATCGAATTTCGCGATGCGTTGACTGATTTGTTGGAAGAGTTTGGAGTTAATGATGCAGGGTAAAGCATGTTTATAAAATTGTCTAGAAAGATAATTTTGGCCAGTTTTGTTTTTACAAATTTGATTTCGGTATCTTCTCTTGTCTTTTCTTTACAAGAAAAGAGATGAAGAGATGTAATATAATATAATAGAAAAACGAAATGTCAAGACATTAATAGGAAAGTAAAAATTAAAATGCTTAGATTAGAAAGGGTAAGCGACGTGAGAGATAAAGATAAGAAATGAATAAAAAACAATACAATAGAATAAGTTGTTGAAACTGATCGATTAGAAGATACGCTGAACCCTGCGAAGAACCGATGTTAGAATCATTTTGAGGTTATTTTATACATACATAGCAAACAACACATACGCACACACACATATGTATGCATACGCGCTCTGCTTGCTGCGCAGTTTACGCAGCGGCTGCGCTTGAGTTGCAGTATAGCCCATATTATGGGAACTTATTTATTGACATACTGTTACATACATTTTCACAAAACCATTATACCCTGATTTCTCATTTTCAATGGGTTCAGGGTATAAAGAGAGTGAGAGAGACAGAGAGAGAGCGGTCAATATAGAAAGAGAAATAATGAAGGCAAAAAAGAAATGATTAAAGTTCTTCTTTCTGAAAGTAGCAATTCTGGTGATCAATAAATAGGTCATATATTTTAAATTTATTTCGAAAACTAAAACGTCATTTTGTTATATTTGCAGATTTAAAGGTGATTTACCCGAAGAGCGTCATATGAAAGTGGACAACAAGAACTTTTACTTTGATATTGGCCAAAATAATCGAGGTGTTTATATGCGAATAAGTGAGGTAAACGTACTATTCAAATCATTAAACAATTTTTCTAGTGAACAATGCTCTGTATTAAACAATTTTTTTTTAAGGTGAAGAATAATTTTCGTACTTCTATAACTATACCGGAAAAGTGTTGGCTACGATTTCGTGATATTTTTAACGATTATTGCGATAAAATAAAAAAATCGCCCGATCCAAATATTGCCGATAATATTGTACCGTCAACAGCAAACAGTCTTAAATAATTGGCAAGAAATCCAGTAAATAAATTAATATATAGTTATCCCAACAAGAGAAGCACACACTATATACAGAAATTTAAAGCTTTTTAAAATTATCGTCTGCGTATCGAGCAATACAACTGGAGAATGGCAAATGGACAGTTGAAGACAGGAGTGAGGAAGAGACTATGGGGGAAAATGGATAATTGAGAACGAAGAAAGAAGTATAGTTAATGGATAATAGGTAATGAAGAATGGAGAATGAATAATAGAAAATAGAGTAGAGAACGTAACATGAAGAGTGACGAGTAAAGGGTGTATACAGAATGGAAAAGAGAAAGAGAATGAAGAGTGGCATGGAGAATGACGAATAGCTAATGTAAAGTAGAGTGGAGAAGCATTGTTTTGATGTAGACATAAAATATTGAATTGGGAATTAAGCAATGGGAGCTTAGATGTAAATCTTTATCGTTTTTCCTCTCCCCCGCTCCAAAAAATTAACAATTGTCTAACGGATATGTAAATAGCTTTTATGTATTATGCCAGCTTCTAAAAATAAACCCAACATGTGATCATTTTTCTGTTAAAATATCATCTATTGATATAAAAAGTAAACAAAATTCGCAAAGCTTTTAAAAAAATGTCAAAAGTACGTGTATTTATATATAATGAATTAAACATTTAGAAAAGTAGCATTTAGAAAGATTCACACTGTATATCAGTAAAATATTATTTACTTATCAGTTGCTTTACATTTAAATTGTTCAAAATATGTTGATACAACCACCTCCCGCCAAACACCCCCCCCCTGCACCCAAAAATGAAAGGAAATAGATTACATATTTATAATTATCAAATTAAAACAAAAAGGTTTGTTAAATAACGCAGGCCAATCAAACATGTTTTCCAACTTAGTAGTCCTTAGGGATTTGACTAGAGCTTTAGGTATCTTAATCTAAATCTGAACATTTAAACTGAAAAAAAAATCGATCAGTCATATTTTAGGTACTGTAAAATCAAATGAAAGAAATGAACTGTTTTGATATGATAAATTAACTGTTTAGGTATGTGAAGATATTGTGTGGTAAAAGAATGGCATTATTAAGAACTTGAAAGATTAGATATCTATATAGAAAAAGATAGAGATACTTTTAGCTCACGTTTAGTATTTATTTCGTACAATATATCACCTTTCGAAAACCTACCGTTGTTAGAAGTCTATTAAAATATCCGATTCGCGTTCAGGAAATCAGAAACCTGTGGACCTAGTAATTCAGTATAAAGTATTTGTATATATGATTCTTTAATACTAAATGTTGGCCTGCGACATTTACACTCTATATAGCCCATATGTTTTCATTATATATATATTTATATATATATATATATATATATATATATATATATATATATATATATATATATATATATATATATATATATACGAATTAGAATTTCTTAAACTATGTTAAATACAGCGAAAATCGGTCAAAACTAATTTCTAGAATTAAATCAAGACAGTTTGTTAGATCTATATATATAGAGAAAGCTATTCAAATGTCAAGCTAAATATAAAAATGTTGAAAAAATTGTTAAAGCTTTTAGAGAGATATGTTGTATAAAATCAAACAAACATGTCTTAAAATTATAATTAAAAATTAAAAAAAAAAACGTTTATAAAACAAAAGTTTCAATGTGATCACGTAGTATAAAACAAAAAACAAACTAACAACTTATTAGGTAACAAAATACAAAAAATGCATAGCAAAATATTTAAATTCAATATATATATATATATATATATATATATATATATATATATATATATATATATATATATATATTATGTGTGTGTGTGCGTCTGTATTTTAATTGAAAGAAAAATTTAAATACGCATGTCTTAAGAATTAGAAAAAATGTGTATATATATAAATATATATATATATATATATATATATATATATATATATATATATATATATATATATATATATATATATATATATATATATATATATATATATATATATATATATATATATATATATATATATATATATACTTAAAAACCTAGAGTTCTTTAATATCAAATTTTAGCCTATTCAATGGATATACTAAACATTAAATGTAATACAATAAATAGAAATTTCAATATAAATATATATATATATATATATATATATATATATATATATATATATATATATATATATATATATATATATATATATATATATTCCAATATTCATTTGTTATGGCCACAAACACATGATATGAATGACATTTAATTTTAAAAAACACGTTTATATAATAAAGTAAATTTATCTTTGATGTTGTTTGGCCTATTCAGATTTTAAGAGATTTTGTGAATAAACTACAAGATATAAAAAATAAAGTTAAAATAAAATATAACAAGAGCTGGTTATGCAATACAAACACAAATATAAATAGAGCGCTATATTTATTAGTATTATTTTAGATTTTATTTCACCTTTAATTTAAATAAAAAGTTGTTATTATTTTTAAGAAGATTTGTTCAATTAATATTGAGTTTCGGATAGATATATCACGAAAACGACAATATTTCATGTTGCTCATTACTTTGAATAAAATCGATTAATATCGATTTTCAATACAATGTATCTCCCACCTTACCGGTTTCCCTTTCAATCGAGACACTATTTTGTAGAGATGCACAATGACACTAATCTAGATATCGTAGCTGAAAAAAGACCGAAAATTTAACGAATCCAATACATATCGATACTTATTATGTATCAGATGAACTCAATATTCCATTTTGTAATCACATATGGATACTGCTCCTTGTTTCTCTAATTTCTGTTGTCCTATCCTATCTTCCTATCCGATAACAGGAAGAGATGGCCCTCATACTGCCCCGACCTAACCATCATCGAAAATGTCTAGAAGTGGTTGGTTAAAAAGGAAAAGAATATAACACAGGTTGCTCCTTCATTTAATTTTATCAATATAAGCTTTTAACATTGTTTTAAAAAAGAAAAACAAGTAAATCTAAATGTCGCTGGCGCCATCAGCCTACCCTGGTGACCAAATTTTCTATATTTCTTATGCTTTTTCTAAATATATTCATTTTGTATTATCTATCTTTATTATTAGCAGTAACCTGCAGCCCATTTCATATTACTTTTAAAAGAATTTGTGGAATTTATGGATAAATATTATAGAACTATCAATAGAGTGGTGTTGATCATACTCAGCACGAACGAATACAGCAGGGCGCTCACTTGTATACTTTGTTTGCAATTTATCATTGTTTGTTTGTGTTTAAGGTTTCTTTTACAATATATATTTTTATTTCAAACGATTAATTTGTATACAATAGATACAATTTTTATCGATCGATTTCGCCAAAGACAACGTCTAAGGTGCCAATAATAGCAACTACATCGGCCAACATATGTTGCTTTCCAATTTTCTCTAGCGCTGCCAAATGGGCAAATCCTGGTGCCTTGATCTTACAGCGATAAGGACGACTGGAGCCATCTGATATCAGGTAGACACCAAATTCACCTTTTGGTGCTTCGATCGCCGTATAGGTAGCTCCTGGCGGCACCTGATAGCCTTGTGTGAATAACTTAAAATGATGAATAAGCGCTTCCATGGACGTTTTCATTTCAGTGCGAGATGGTGGTGTCACCTTTGCATCATCAGTTTTTACCTCGCCAGGTGGCATTTGATTGAGGCATTGGTCTATGATACGCAAGGATTGACGCATTTCTTCAATGCGACACAAATAGCGATCATAACAATCGCCTTTGGTACCAATTGGGACATCGAAATCAACAAGATGATAGGCATCGTAGGGCTGTTGCTTACGCAAATCCCATTTGATGCCAGAACCACGCAGCATTACACCGCTAAATCCATAGTTAAGCGCCTCCTCGGCCGAAACAATGCCTATATCTTCTGTACGTTGTACCCAAATACGATTTGTGCTCAGAACATCCTCAACTTCATCTAAACGCTCACCGAACTTCGATGCAAACTCATATATATCATCCAGCAGACCCAATGGCATATCCTACAACACAAGATATAAATATATATATATATATATATTTATATGGATAAATCGATATTACTAATGAAACACCGCCGGGTCGTATGTAGGCGGCATGCATACGTGCTCCTGAAACGCGCTCATAGAATTCCATCATCTTCTCACGCTCTTCGAATAGCCAAAAAAAGGGAGTTAGTGCACCTACATCTAATGCATGAGTGCCAACAGCCATTATATGATTCAAAATTCGAGTTATCTCAGCAAAAAGAGCTGAAAATAAATAACATAGAAGAAAAGAGAATAAAACATTAATAGAGAATAGCAGACAATATTTGTGAAGTAAAAGAAAAGAGAAGTAGATAGTAAATCAGCTTAAATATATGACGAGAGGCAGAGTAGAGTGAGGGAGAAGAAAATTGTAAGGAAAGAGTAGAAATTCTTGTCCATTTAATATGAGAGGACAAATTGTTTATATATATATATATATATATATATATATATATATATATATATATATATATATATATATATATATATATATATATATATATATATATATATATATATATATATATATATATATATATATATATATATATATATATATATATATATATATATATATATATAATATATATATATATACATATAATAGACAAGAATTTCTACTTTCCGATTTTTAGATTCAAATCATTGAATTCCTATACTGACTGTAGAAATTTAGAATATATATACTTATTCAACATAATAAGAAACTCCTTATAATTTAAGTTCCTCTTTTCTTTTCTCTGTTGTTGTTATTCTCGTTTGAGCTGTTATGTTATGTACTACTAATATTACTGCCGCTACAGCTATCTACTTCTTTGAACGCAACTGCCTACTTCTTATATACTTGGCGCGCAGTGGCACATCGATGTTTAGAAGTTTCTCCACGGCCAGCGAGTAGCACTGTTCGTTGCACATCATCGAAACATAATCCAATCGATCAAAATATGGCAAAGCCTGGGTGTAGGTCTTGTACTCGATTAACTTCTCGGTGCCACGATGTAGCAGGCCAATGTGTGGATCAGCGCGCATCACAGTCTAAAAGAAAACAACGAAAAAAAAAAAAACAAAAAATAATGATATTAAAACACGTTGGAAGAATATATTAGGCACAAACCTCGCCATCCAGTTCCAGCACCAATCTCAAGACACCGTGAGCAGCAGGATGTTGCGGACCAAAATTTAACGTCAGATTGCGCACTGATTTCTCAACAGGCACCACTTTGCCTGTTATACACAAGGAATTATGATACACGAGATCGTTATAATTTTTATATATATATATATATATATATATATATATATATATATATATATATATATATATATATATATATATATATATATGGAAAGTGTAGTATAAAACATACTGTTCCATGGAGGAACCTTCCAAAGAGAGGTGACTTCGTCAGGATACATAACTGCGCCGCTAAATTGCTCCATGAATTCAGGATCGGGGTACCATTTTGCAGCGCCGCGATATTGATTCGAGCTAAGCAAAATATACAAGCACATAATTATTTAAATGCCCATTATTCCAGGTGGTTATGTAAGTATTCTTCACCTCAAGCAACTGCTGCCACCTGCTGCCGCTGTTGTTACTGCAATAGACGACTGTATTTTAAACAGTTGAGGCCCAGCGCCTAGTAAGCGTTTTAAACTCAGTGATAACATTTTCAATTCCGAAAAAAATAGTTTATTAGATTTTTCACCCAAAACAGAGCTGTCAACGCAATGGAAGGTCGAACAGCTGTTGCGTTGTAGGTCTGTGATGGTGCATATATATATATATATATATATATATCGATACTCTGTATATGCAAATCTGTGTATGCGATATAATACCACCACTAACCATAGAAGATATGGACTGGACATCAGAGCTGGGTTGCACATCGATGGTTAAAACCATCGATAATATCGATGGTCTATCGAAAATTTTTAAATTTGAAATTTTTACCTTTTATTGCACAAAATAGTAGTTTTTATAACAGAAATAAATTGAAATAAAGCTCTTTCAATTTCATACTTTTCTTTGAAACTATTTAAAGAATAAGTATAAAGAGCAAATTTATGGAAATTATAAATTTTTTTTTTAACTGAATAAAATTCAAAATGGTCGTAATGGTCGCAAAACAATAATTTTCGTTCAAAAATCCACTTCCCATAAAATTATGACAAATTAATAATTATTCAGTATTTAACATAAAGATTTTAAAACTATACTTATAAATATCATTCAGAGATCCATTTTCGTTTCATTAGACTTATCATTTCTGAAAACGACATATGTATGCAATTCGCAAGGTCAAGCAACATCAAACGTTGGGTTCTTACAATTTCCACAAGCAGCAAGAATACAGTTTCGCACACAGGCACACAAATGCTTATACATGTAAGCAAAGGACTGTAAGTGTGTGTGCATGCTCGTCGCGAACATTTTGTTCATTCGCATCGACGTTTTCATACCCTTCACACAAATAATAAAAATCTGAACAATTTGCATGAGCATGGCAAACGCTTTCAGCAGTTTGGCATTCTCTTCGCTCGAAAGGGAAGAAATGTGATCTCTGGGCGAACAAATTTGAATTTTTGTGAGCTGCTGCTGCTTGTGCATACACACATATATGTATATATGTACATACATATATATTTGAGAGAGCAGAGAGAGAGAGAGAGAGAGAGAGAGAGAGAGTGCAAGGAAAAATAGCATACAGCCATCCTCCGTAACAGAATTTGACCATTTCGGTTGAACGCTCGTAGTGCACTGACTATACCGGACAATATTTTCACTGCCTGAAGCGATAAGCGACCGATACGAGCAAATACGAAGTGATTGGTTCGCCATGCGGCCTCGCTATACGCTGAAAACGCTTACTTATATACTACTTGTCTAGTATATGCGTTGTATGGTTAGTGATCGTACTCATAAAAATACCGAAACAAATGTATCAAGTATAAAATATCAGTATCAATAACGAACATACTCGATACCAGAAAGTATCAATACTTTTTTCATGTCCCTACACGAGGCCACTGGCCAGCAGCGCAAGCAGGATCTCCTAGTTGGGCACTCCCTACCAGAGCTTTCTTACTTGTTTATTATCGTTTTTTATTATTTAATTCATATTATCAGTGAACATTACTAAGTCGTCATTGTTGGGGCTGCCCGCTACGTTCTTCCATGCCGTGCCTAGTATGTTGATTGTCCTAGCATGTCGTTTTTGCAAAGGCAAGATAATACCACTAACCATACAAGTGTATGTATGGTTAGTGATAATACTAAAGATGCTCAAGGATTGGGCTACTTCGTGTCGTATGGTGTGATATAGAGTACTGGTCTTAAGATCTTGTTCAGTGTAAATGTAATGTAATAGATTATGTAAGGCTTCCTTTATCTGGTTCAACTATATTACTGAACAATCCGTTGATGAGGTCTGTAACTTACCTATCCCCTTTAAGATGCTAGTAGTTTGAGCGTCTGTATCTGTATAGTTAGAGATTTTCAAATGTCCGTTGGTCGATTTAACGAAAACATCATCAGAAATTTGTGAATTAATATGTATTTCTTATATTGCTTTTGTGAATAATTTTATGTCATTGTTAGTATAGTCGTATTACGGTCTTCTTTTAGAATTTCCTTTTTGCAACGAGATGACAGTTTTGTTTACAGTCTTCTATTAATCTTGACATATATTTTCTGACCTGGTGCATACGCACGTATATAGATACATATGTATGTATATCGTTTCTTTTCTTATTATGGTGTCGTATTTCTGTGAATTGTTTCTGTTTCATTCTGTCGATATTATCTTTTCTAGAATTTTCGTACTGTTCTGGGCCCGTTGTCACGTTTCTGCCGAAGAAAATGTCCAATGGTCGCTTATTTGTGGTTGAATGAATAGTATAATTGTAATCATATATTGATTTAGATATTTGTTTTTTTTTTCTAGATTTTATGAGACGTCCTTGGGCTAGTTTTGAAAATTTGTCTATTGCCAGTATTAGTTTTTTCCGTCATGTAAATGTATGTACATGAATATTTGTATGGTGTGTTCTGGGTACTCTGGAATTTGTGTCTCTGTCAGTTGCAGATTAGTTGTGTGTCTATCGTATTTTTCTTCCTAGGAAATAATACATTGTCTAACCAATTCTGATATATTCCTCTTCATTTTCAGAAAGTAGTTATTTTCAGCTAGTTAATTTAGGTTTTCTGTCTTTTACTAATGCCTTTTATGTTATTGAAATATTTTGGATTTGTATTTTGTTCATATCCTCTTCTGATTTTATTATTCTAATAATAACTGAGGGACTCAGGTATTTGTTTTAAGATTTCTAGCAGCTTGGTTTCTGTGAAACTATTTTGGGTTATGGTATGCCTATGGAAGGTGGGGAAGAGAACTGAACTGATGCTATTGAGAATGGGAGTTCTTAATAATGCGCCAGCTTCAAAGTTATCCCTACCTAGTTTGTATTGATGCTCATAGTAAAATATTGAAGGTACGCTTTCCTTTTCTTTAGTGTTCTTATTTCAGCTACTGAGTTAATGTGTCAGTGGTCGATGGTCTGTAAAATTTGTAAATTTTGACTTTCGTTTTGCCGCAAAGGTAGTCTTTCAAAGCTTTAAGTGCTTGTTTTGGGATAGGGACACTCGTCCATCTTCCCATCTTAAAAGAGAGCTAAGTGGGTTTGTCATTTTATCGAAGTCTTTCATAAATATCCTATAGTAACTAGATCGAGAAATGATCTTTTCCCTGAGTTTGTTTCCACGCCTTTATCGGAGGATAACGATCCCGAGCAAGTTGACTTTATTTTTGAAAAACTCACACATGTCGAACTGGCATTTCATGTTGGCTTACTGTAAAGTTCGAAAGATTATTTCTTTTCTTTCTTTCTATATCTTTCCGATATGTATTTGCCATTGTAAGCGGAAAACGCTGTCTTCTCAATATCATATTCTTTTAATGGGATCTTAAACTGAAAATATTTTTTTACTGCCTAGTTGGGCTAGAACCTTTTTTATTTCTGGGATTGGACATTTATCTGCGATGGTTTCTTTGTTTAATTTTCTATAATCAATAAACATCCACAACACTCAACAAACAACGTTACTTTTTTTCTTTGGAAGCGTTCTTTTTTTTTTTTTGGAACAATCCACATTGGTCATATAAAAGTTCTTTTATTTGTTTGTGAACTCCATCCTTTAATGACATTGGGAATTGGTAATAGCTTGAGTATACTGGAGTATCGGTATAGGTTCGTTTTTCTGCTCTCACATTAGTACTGTAAGTCAGGTTTTCATTTGGATTGAAAAAGAAATTGGGGGTTTGTCATATGATCAGTTCTTGTTATGCCTGTATTAACTGCTTCAATTTTTATCTCTCTTTATAGGAATACAAATATTGTTTTTGAATTAGAGTCTATTCTTGCTGCGTAGGATTACAGCTTCTATCTCTTTGAGTCTGCCATTACCTAATATAGCATCAAATGATTTTAAAGTGGGTAGCAAAAAGAATTTTATTTTAATATCTGTTCTATTGAAGAGGTTTGCTAATGTATGGTGGGTGATTTTAATATTCCCACTGAACCTGACAGCTTTGAAAGGTTTCTGGTTTGGAATAGGGTTGGCTATAAGTTTGGGCTGAATATAGTTTATTTGACACGGTGTCCCAGTGAAATGCTCGTGTTGGTAATGTTAGTTTTCGTCTTCTATCTCTACCTGTTGTTTACTCTTCTAGTGATTGTTCATACTCAGTTAGTTCGTATTGTACACCTGCCTGCTCGTATTTTTCCATGGTCATGTAATCAAAGTGTTGTGTCTTGACTTGACCCTCTTCTGATTGACTGTTAAAGTTTCTTTATCGTTTGTCGGGTATGTGAGATGTTTGTGGAGGTCTTTGGTCTATTTATGTAATAAACCATCATGGTGCGCATGCTAGAGTCTACGTCCGTGTATAAATTAGTATACGTGTACTGTCCATTATTTGTAGTTTTCGACCAAGGTGTCTGAACAGGATTTTGTCGTCTGAAATTTATTTGTTTTGTATTTGTTGGGATTCTTTTGCTTTGATAAGCTTTACTCATAATCATGTTAGTGCGATAATTCTGGTTTTCTTACTCTAAACAAGAATGTAGAGCTGACGGAAGCTGGTTTTTTATTCCGAGAAGCCGAAGGTGTCTAGTGCTTTGTCGCGATATATTTTTGTCATTCGATTTTCTGATTCCCTCTCTCTTGTCTACATAATGCAAAATTTTGTTTCTCACAGTATGCAATATACCGAAATATTTCGGCGAGCCAACATCTGCAGCGTACGCTCCACAAGGGTTTTTCAGGAACTGAACCCTGCCTGATTACCAGAACATTCTCAAAAACCGTTCAGTATATTTAAACTTTCCACTTTTTAAATCTGCTATGTTGTGTCTTTGGTCTGAAGATATGGCCATGCGTCAGATTCGGTTTAATTTGTTCCGTTTAATTTTATATTATTATTATTATCTTTACTCTGTTCCCAATAGGAAAGAGAGTATATTGGTTTTGTGCAATGTGCGCCATGTACGAACGTATGAACATGAAATTTGGAACATAGACTCGTGTATACCCTTGAATTATAAAGTGTCAAGATTTTCCCGATCCACCTACTAGGGACGTGGTAAATCAGGAAATGAATTTCCCGGTATGTCAGAAACCAAGGAAGTGAAGTGCTAGAGAGTTGAAATTTGGAATTTATACTCGTGTTGAACACTCAAGCTTAAAAAGATATTGGGGATATATCTTCGCCAAGGTTTCTATCTCCTAAAATATTAAAGTTAGAAAATTGGTCTATCGAGGACTCAAAAATCATTTTTACGCCCTATTCGGGGCATGACACACAAAAAACAGGTTGTTATTCCCACATTTTTGTAGCGTAAGGTTCCAAATTTTGCAGTTAAGTTACCTTATACTGCTTTTAAAAATTGGACAAAAATTACATGTTGACGCTTACTGTAACCGTTGCTTATTGGATCTGAATATATAGTGTTGAAATATATATATATATATATATCAACGTTCTTGTTAATTTTTCCCTATTCTACCAACAGTAGTCTTCCTGTCAAATAGGTCTGTGTATGGCTTTATGATTTCCTTTTGAAAATATTTTGTATCAATATTATTCTAATCTTGTTCTTTTCAATTATGCGTATGCGTAAACGTGTCGATCTCGGAACCTTTTTGTAGGACCATGTATGTAGCACGAGTTTGTTCGAAAAATCGATAACTGTTAAGGTATAATTGTTATCGATTAAAAACCTTGCTAAAATAGTTACAAAATTATATCCCATACATCTTTGGACGTAAAGTCGCCAAATATATGTATGTAGTTGTAGTAGTTTCCTTTATACTTTATACAATTATGATTTTTGGTACATTTTGGATACCGGCCCCAAATTTCAACAAATTTATTATATTGCATTTCAATTTTTAAATTCGCCAAATTAATTAGGATTTTTTCTGTTCATTTTATATCTGAATCCATTGAAAATTGGATGGTTTGTTAAAATGTATGCAACAGGCAGAAGGAGGCGTGGCAGACCCCATAAAGAATATATATTCTTGATCAGCTCGACAAGCTGAGTCCACATAGCCATGTCCGTCTGTCATAAACATCACAAAAGCAAGAGATCATGAAATTTGAAATGTATAGTGTATGCCATACGGAGTACGTATGTACATACATACGTATATATTTGAGAAGGCAGAAAGAGATAAGTATAAGGGAAAAAGTTCGGTAGATTACGCCTCCTATTGCTAGAACCCTAAAGAGAGTGACCCGAGCAAATACGAAGCTGTGTGGGTCTCAATGTTTGTTTTAAGTGTCCAGTCTGTGTTGTATGGTTTCATTGTATGATGAGCCTAAAAAGAGCGATCCGAGCAAATACCAAGATAAATGGTAGCCACGAACTTGATGGAAAGCGTTGAAAAAATTTGTTCTAGATGTCCAGGGTATGTGCTGTATGGTTAGTGTATTCACGTATGCTGATGTAAACAACTTATAAAGAAACTGGCTAGATGTGTTTTACATACAATAGCTAAATCATTATTAATCTTAAAATAATGCTAATATTAAATTTATCGGTGAATGCACAAGCGGAATTTAATTTTATCGATAGTGTTCTGCTTCAATAACGACAGCGTTGAGTTCATTATTTAAAAATACTTACCATAAATGCTTTGTTCAATAAAATAATGGTCATATGTGAATAAAAAATTTAATTTTTGTTTATTTTTTATATGTATTACTAATTTTTATTGAAAGTAAACCGCACTTTTATTAAATCAAATATTTATTTTAAAAATTCAGTATTTTTAGTATTTTAAGACTGTGTGCGTCCATTGGGTAGTATTGCACTTTATATTCGTGACATAAACCAAATAGCTGTAACTAAAAAATAATTATTGTCAAAATATATTTTAGATACAGATACATTTTTCAGATACTACCATACTGTCAGTTTCGTATTATTTTTTTACACTTAAATACATAGCTCTTTTAATACTGTATAATAGTTATTTACATACGAATTTAGTCAAATTAAATTTAAAAAATGCTGTGGATTCGGATACGGCAGCTCGGCATATATTAAACCAACAAAAGGGGAAAAATGTGATTAGCTGAAAAGTAAAATAAAATTCGAAAATGTATATATACATATGTACATAAAACACTTGGCATTGTGTCTGTTTGCGTGTGTGCGTGTAAGTGGTTATTATGCATAATGCATTTCAAATGAAATAACCAGAAGACAAAATTGTATAATTAGATAATCAGGCGCCAATAACAGAATTTCTTTCGCCGACGCATCATTTTAAATGCTTCACTTTATGAATTATTTCGCATTTTAATTCATAAAAAAGTATTTTCGTTTGTGGTATTGGATTTGTGTATGTATACAAGAAAATCGTCGGATTCAATGTTTATGTATTTGAGTTTCCTTCGAGACAGCTATGGAGAAAGAGAGCACGCGAGAGAAAGAGAGAGAGAGAGAGAGAGAGAGAAAGAGGGAGGAAACAGAGAGATGGAGTTCGAGAGAGCGGGAGAGCAGGAGCAAAACCTTCTAGATTTTAGTGCAATAATATTATTTTTGCCTTCCAAAACAAGCCATATAAAAGAATCTGGTTTTTTTTTCATGCCTTGTATTTATCATCATTTTATGTATGTATGTATGTACATACTGTGTACGACTGTATGCCCTTTGCTTCGTGTTGTATTATAAAATGGGCAAATTTTATGTATGTACTTGTATATTATATTTGCAGCCTGTATACAAACTTCGCAACGGTCGGCACTTAAAGTATTAAAAGTGAATTAATAGCAGCAACATACATACATATGTATATGTATGTACATATGTATATAAATGTTTCGTACATACATTACACACTCGTATATATATACAAAGGTATATTAAATGTATGGGTAACGCACGTTACATTAAACTGTCAGATTTAATTCACTCGAAATATAAACATGCCGAGTCAATCACAGATGTATACATACACACATACATATATCCACGCACACACCGTACATACATAAGCACATCCTTGCACTTACTGTTACTTTCCATGTGCAATCAAAAATGAATTCGAGAATTCCATCATTCATTTGAACGAATGAAGTAATAATAATCTGATCTTGCTTTACTTGCATCGCACTTTATAGGAAGATGGGGTATCGGCATGTTGCCGGCGGACGCAACTTTAATATTGTCACAAGCGAACAACAACTACAACGACGACAATTTGGTCAGCGGCATGCTTTTTGACATTAGCATTAGCATAAGTATTATCAGCGGGTCAGCAACAAGTCACAAATCTACACAGGCTCAAAGGAGCTGTAAAAATAGACATAGAAAGAATTAAAAGAATCGAAAATCGAAGGCGACAAAAGATCAGTAAAAAAGAAAGAAAATAGTTATACAGACCACTATCACTTATCACTATATAATAATATAAATGACTGAAATGATCGTACTGCCGTCGACTAGAAGAATGGGGCTAATTGTCAACTGGAAGTCGCTGAGTGGAACTCCTGGAACAGAAATAGATCAGCTGTTGTCAAAGTCAAGTCAAGGGGTTACGGTCAACTGGGAATCGTTTACAAGAACCGTTGGACTACTGAACGCAGAAGAACAGTTGATGTCCAAGGCAAGTGCGAGCGAAAAGGATGGCGTAGCAGATGCTTTGGCTGTACGCATTAATTACATTGATAACGATCATAATGTAAATTACGATAAATGGATGGGAAAGTCCTTAACAGTCAGTCAGGAACAACAACAGCAGCAGAAGGGGCCTGGCAACAAAGCAATAACTCCACCGACAACCATTGACAAAAAACATATGCCAAAAGCTCGAAAACGAAGTGAACCAACGACCGTGCTCTTAAAGCCAGTGACAATGCATCGAAAGTCCAAAAGTAAAAGCAAGAGCAACAAAACAACGATACTTGCCAGTCCAACAAAAACAACATCAAAAAGAACAAATAAAATTTGCGCTAGCCAAGAACAACAGCAGCAATGCAATAAACATTTTAATACAACGCAGTTGCCGGCAATAGAAGTGATCGCTGCTGAACAAAGACCTAACGATGACAGTACGAGAAGTATTAAAATAAGCAATAAAACGAAGAAGAATCATTCCGTACGTTACAAAATGTTAGTTCCAACGCCCAGTTTGGGTGCCACATCTCTTGTCACTCTACTGACGATCATTTGCATAGAAACTGTGCTACTGTCCACAATGTCCAGCTGCGCTAAAACATTCTATATGCATTGGAATACCTCGAACAGCATGTAAGTGTTAGATCTGTATACTTAAGATATATATATATATATATATATATATATATATATATATATATATATATATATATATATATATATATATATATATATATATATATATATATATATATATATATATATATATATATATATATATATATATATATATATATATATTTGCTCATCAAGTACCATAACAGTCAGTGAGCAATGCTCAAGTAGTTTTCCAAACAAATATATACACGCATGCAAGTTATGTTACATGCATACGCATAGTTAACGCACTTTAGGGCCAAAAGAAAGGAGCCCGCACACGCTCACATGCACACACACATGCACATATGTAAATATGTGTCCATGTTTCTACTAAGTGCAGCCTAGCATCAGGTCATCTAGAACGTTCATTTGTCCTATTGGGATATGCTGGCAGCAATAATACAGTTAGTTATTTTTATTTTGAAATGTGTAAGCTGAGAGTTGAGTGCAGTATACGAGCGAGGCATATGCGAGAGTTAATTCATGAATACTAGAAATATGTATGTATATACATACATGTATTTATAAAAATTATTTTCGAAAAATATAGTACGTTTAATAGTGATGAATCAAAAAATCGTATATATATATATAATTAATATACTATTTACGTATATAAAGTATAATGGTGAATGAACTGAATGAATAAAAAAGAACACCGAAATTAACAAGGGTTCCCAATTTGTATCTCTATTAGAGTGGCATTCAAAATATTTAGTTAACACAATCTGTAAGTTCTTAATTTAATCAAATTAAAAACTTTTAAGTATTTAGATAACTAAAAACACACACATATATAAAAACACACACACACACACATATATATATATATATATATATATATATATATATATATATATATATATATATATATATATATATATAAATATATATACATATACATATATGTTTGTAGTTAGAGTATGTGTCTTGTTGTAACCCTAGGAGCACTCGCACATTTATGCGATTGCGTGTGTGTAGTCAAAGCGAACATGTGAAATATGCGTACTTCATCATTAGGGGTGATTTTTGATTTACAAAGCTCTACAATAAAATAGAAGGAAAGAAAAAATAAACAAAGAACAACTTGGAACTTGGAAGTTGGTAAGGCAGCAGAAGGTATGCAAGGAAATGATTTTAAGGGCAGGAGGCAGACATAAGACATAAGTGCGTGCTGCGTGTTAAACACACAGCACTTGATGGGTAGCATGGGGGAAGGTGGGTAGGGGTGGTGTAAGCCTCCTGTGGCATCGACTGCAGGCCCAAACCTAGGTTTCAAGACCTACCGAGCCTTGCCCTTTTTGTAATGCATTCAGCACTCTCTGTTAACGCACCACCAGCTTTTAGTCGCACATTTCTAAATAAATAAATAAATAACGCGTTTGCTGTTTTTTGTCTGATGGGGGCACATGCGTAATATACGGAACTTGGTGGGAAGGGGAGAATAACTTGTTGGTGGTGGTGCTGGCTCTGTAGTTCTCACTTGTACTTCTTCATGGCCACACATAAAAGAAAACGAAAAATTCCTAGAAGTGAGAATACCTTGGATATCTGTAATACCTGTTACAATTTGTTGGTTAGTGAGAAGAATACTTTGGTGATGTTGCTTCGATTTCATAGCTCTCATTTGTACTTCTCCTCCATCAAAATGGCTATGGAGAGAATAGTTTCTTGACCTCTTGTTTCTTTCTACTTGTCACTTGATGTACAAAAAATCGTCCACATCCAATCGATACCCCGAAGATAGTTAGAGTTAATATACACATAAATATTATTTACTTACTTTGGCAAATATGAAATTCTAATATATATTTTCTGAACTTTAAAGATTTCGGATCGATAACACGGATCACATTATTGACGTGAACAAAGGCAATCTAGCATTCGAGTTCGATCAGGTGCACATAATATGTCCAGTATATGAGCCCGGGGCATTCGAGAATGAAACAGAGAAATACATTATATACAATGTGTCCAAAGTGGAGTATGAAACATGTCGCATAACGAACGCCGATCCGCGAGTAATAGCTATATGTGATAAGCCTCAGAAATTAATGTTTTTTACTATAACTTTCCGGCCATTTACACCGCAGCCAGGTGGCTTAGAGTTCCTACCTGGAAATGACTACTATTTCATTTGTAAGTTAATCCTAATTTAATATCTCTTCATCTTTATCTGATTACTTTTATGGTTATCTTTGACACAATGTTCAATATTCCCGAAACCCCCAATTTAATTTGAGTTAAAGTTATGTAAATTGTTTACTACGTAACAGATATTAGACAATAATTGTCAGGTCTCTTTTTTATGTATGTCTCTATAATAGATGAAAGTATAAACTTTTAAAATTATTATACTAAGATTTGACTCTAAACTCCAGAAGAGTGTGTGCTTACAATCCTAAACTAATGCGTTTGCTTACGTCAGGACTTAACCCCGAGTCCTCTATTTATTTATTAATTTTACTCTTTGTCCAATAGCCATAAACTTCATAAAAATAGAACTGGTTTTCGATATTGGCTATATGCTACTAAACTTTAATTGAAATGCTTTTGTTAAGTTAGACTTAAAACACTATATAAGACTATACTAAAGACGTAAGAAATATGCACAACTAACTGTAACTGTATAGAGGGAGTGAATTGGAGGGAAGTGAAGTGTGTAGCTATTTGAGGTTCCGAGATGGACTGCGAAGCTAAGAATCCGAGACTGATTGAAACAGTGGGGATCTACGGATACGGGATAACTCTGTTAGTTGGACATCTCCGACTAGAGCAATTTTTGGGTATTTTGTGATGCTTTAATTTCAATCGATTTATTTCAGTTTGAATTGAATTTCGATGAACTATTTATTAATTGATTTTGTTTGGAATCTTTAATATATATATATTTAAATTGTAGCAACGTCGTCGAAGGACGATTTGTATCGGCGCATAGGTGGGCGCTGCTCCACAAATAATATGAAAGTTGTGTTCAAAGTGTGTTGTACGCACGAAGAGAAGAACAAGACAACAGAGTCAACAACACTGTTGGGCAATGTGCCAGCTGTGGACAGTGGTGGAACGGTTAATATGAACAATGGCGTCGATAATGCGGCAGTTAATGTTGATCTGAATCGAAATATTAATAGCCAAAATGGAATTAATACAATTGGCATTGGCAGTGGATCGGCAGCTGGGAGCGGTGTTCAAATGAAGCCCATCAATGGCATGGGCACTTCAATCAATACACATATTGATCAGTTCAATCGGATACCCATTCAACCGAACGTAATTGCAGCTGGAGGAGGAGGTGCAGGCATAGGAGGGGGAATTGTAGGACGATCAGGAGCTGGAGCAGTGGGAGGATCTGGCATAATGCTTTCAGCTGACCATGGTAGCATAAATATGCTGCCACCTGGACGAGGCGGCATTCATATGCCATATCCTAACCACCATCATATACAGACTGGCATACGGATTAATAATGTGCCAACACAACAGAATAATCAACATCCGCATCACAAAGGCAATCTGAACAATATGAACAGTAATGGTAAGGATGAAACAACAAATCAGTTCAACATACAAGAGGAAGTTGGCAAAGTTGACGATATGCATTACCTGGCGCCGGTTGTTGTTGACACAAATCACAGTAACATTGTACAGAGCACGATCAATTGGCCAATTAACAATTGGGCCATTAGCTCGGGTGCGGACACGAACAGAACAACAGCAAACACATCAAACAGCAGAAAAACAAATTCAAATTCAAAGTCAACTAACATACTTAACAATAATAACAATAATAATAATAATAGAAAACAATTCTTTCATCCGAAACACACCACAAATATCAAAATTCAAACAACCTCAGACAGTCATAATACAAATATTAGCAATCATACACAATCATCCCACAGTCCGACAGACCTTGGTAATAATAAGACGAAAAGTAAGTAGAATACATTAGAAATGCGATTTGCATATGCATCTGCCATTACTACCTGTACCACACTTGCCCAACATCGCCACCACAACCACACCAGTCCCGGCCATCATATGTGCTATTTAGTACGCTTTTGTCACTTCAAAAAAAGAAGAGAAATGCATTTTGCATTTATTAAAAATCATTAAATAATCATTGAATCATTGAAAATAGTTAGAAAAATACGGTATGCTGTCACTGTTCAAGTCTAGGTAACAGAAAGTATGAAGCGTGACTGGTACCATGAAGTGTGTATTAGGGAAGGGAAGAGAAGTACATATATAGAAGAAAAGAAAAGAGATGAAAAGAGATGAGAGATGAAAGATGAGTGATGGGTCATAAGATGAGAGATAGGAGATTAGATGAAAGATAAGAGATTATTGATTATATAAGAAGTGAGAGACGAATGATGAGATGAGAGATGAGTTGAGATGAGGATATAGAGAAAAGAGACGAGAGATTTGTGGTGACGGAACTGATGAGATGAGATACGATGACAGAGGAGAGATTCGTGATCAAAAGAGAGTGTGGAGATGAGAGGAGATAAGATTAGACGTTTGAAATTAAGAAAAAAGGTGCTGCTGGAGACTGATCCAGCTCCGAATCGAAGTTTTGACTTCAACGCAAAAGTAGTTTGGTTTGATTAATATTAAAATTATTTTGATTGAAGGTAGACAAACAGCCTTGCCCTGAAGTATAGAACAGGGAAACCTTGTGAATTCAACAGAAATATATACCACATGTTCTTTTCATCAATTTGATATATATATATATATATATATATACACATATATACACATAATTTTTGGCCAACCAATAGAGGTCGACAGTACTTAGGTCGTTAAATTTTGAGGTTCTAACTGTAAAACTATTGAAGATACCGTTTTTCCCAAGTTGACACGCTCCCAATTTTCGTTATATCATGGGTTGTCCACATGAGTATACATTAAAAATTTAAATTCTAAAGCTTTAAATAACAGGGTTTCTTTTCGGATTTGCCACATCCCCGTGGGCGTATCGGGAAAATCTTGATACTTTATAATTGAAGGGTATACACGAGTATGTAGCTTTACTCGCTTTTTTTTTGTGTTCATACGGACATCAAGACGGACATTGCACGAAATCTATATATATATATATATATATATATATATATATATATATATATATATATATATATATATATATATATATATATATATATATATATATATATATATATATATATATATATATATATATATATATATATATATATATATATATATATATATATATATATATATATATATATTTATATAAAGATCGCGCTGTGCCTAACCCGACCAATGCCAACCAACTTCCTATGTATGCGTAAGATCATGAGTACTCAAGAAGATTTTACTTGGCAAGATGAATTTAGCCAGGCTAAAACTACAAAAATGTAAATGAATTTTGTCAACTTAAATGGTTCACACATTCCAGATGATCATCACAATTATGACAAGCATCCAAACGAAGTAGTTAAAAACGAAGAGCTGACCTACAACAGTGGGTCGGGTCAAGCGACGCTTAGTCGCCCCGTCGATGCCTGCATATGGATATGGAGTTGGCTACCAGGCGGCACTATTATAACAGCAGTCTTGATCGCCAGCATAGTCTACACATTTCATTATTTATTGTGGGTACTAAACAACGCAATGGATCGTCGTGTGGAAACACTACGTATATACCGGTGAATGGGCTGAAAGAGCTGAATGGCTAACTTGGCTAAAAGATACAGATTTGAAAATTATGTAACATCACGCGTGCGATTGTCAAATTGTTTGGGAGTACTCTATGTAAACTTAGTTTTACATATATCTGCATTTCGAATATAAAATCGATTAAAGAACCTATGAACAGAAAGAGAGAGAGAGAAAGAGAGAGATAGCGGGAAGTGAAAAGAAGGAGAAAGGTGAAAATAGAATAAATAAGTAAAAAAAAAAATAAAAAAATATTTCAAGCGAATTAAAACATAGTTTATAGCGATATATTATTATTTAAGTCAACTTAATAAGTAAACAAAGATTACAGATTCAACATTGAGGTATATAGATTATGTTTGCCTTGGTCTCTGATGATTGCATTATTCGTGTTTAACTCAAAAGTATTTTCCAACAAAACTTAGCAGCTCTTAATTTGAGTACAACTAATATCAAACAAAAAAAATCATATAATTTATACAAATTTCCAATTTAGTTATATTTTTTAATTAATTGATAGAATACTATGATGTAAATATTTTCTATTTATTTTTGATTTTATTTTGGCAATGCAAACACGTGAACGATATTTATGGTATCTACTAGTCGAGCATACCCGACAAGCGAGCTCTTACATGTCATTTCAACTCATTCATAGTGAAACCTAGCTTTGCAATCTTTTATTGTCGTCCCTCTTCGAAGTCAACAGGCAAACTTATATTATATACATACACACAAACACATATAAATATATATATATATATATATATATATATATATATATATATATATATATATATATATATATATATATATATATATACATCACATACACATACACATACTTCTCGTACAATAGCTGCCTTGTACGTTTGACAGTTTTGACTGAAAATAAAAATTTAAAGTAAATATATAATTTAAAATAAATATATATATATAGTAAAGTATATATATATATATATATATATATATATATATATATATATATATATATATATATATATATATATATATATATATATATATATATATATATATATATATATATATATATATATATATATATATATATATATATATATATATATATATATATATATATATATATATATATATATATATCGTTTATATTTTAGAAGCTTAAAACTCGTGTAGGAAATTAGAAATTAAGTGACTAAAGCCAATGGCAAACAGAGATAGGCAAGATAATATTAAACACGTACTTGTTATATCACAAAACGTATGGATCTTTAGTATGGCATTTACATTTACAGTTATTATTCGTATTTTAAGTATTTCGAATATGGGAAAGGTGAAATTCAAAGAACTCTCAACTGTAAGTTTTTATGTTCTTATGCTTTTTTGTTTTTGTTTTTGTTTTACTTTTTAATTTTAATTTTGAAGTTTTGTAAATGAAACGAAGCAGTATGTTAATAATGCTATAGAAGTTACATACAAAAATTTTATACAAAAAGAAAAACATTCGTATGAAGAATGAGAGACAACCAACAAAGTTTAGGTGAAACGTTATAATAATTGTATATTTAATAAAAAAACAGAAACAACAAAAATAAAAAACAAAGAGAATTTGTAATTCATGTATTGATGCATCCATTTGCTTCACATTCACAACATGAAAATTATTTACATACCACATAAGTAGTATTCATATACATACAATTAAAGAGAAAGTAAGAAACCAACGAGTTGGATCGTTTCGGTGTTATATACATATATTGATATATTAGGGAAAGTTCTCTCTGATTCGAAACATCGCAGTCTAAGTGAGCGAGCTTTCTATGCCTTCATTATATAATGATATATACACAAAGCTTTTCAAACCCATACTTGAATCATTATTGTTTTCCAAAATACTTAACACACACAGACACATATAGACACATAGATCCTGCACATACACAAACACGCACAGCATTTAATTGTAAAACAATAGAGTCTCTCACAAATTTTTATTTTTATACGGCACTCGGACAACCCTTTGTACCCGCCCTCTAATTATTATAGTAAACGCTCTCGTTTTAAGCATAATACAACAACTTACGAATAATCCGAATTTATAACATCCGAATCCGCTCAGAGTCCGCATTCGAATCCGAAATCAGTTAGAAAAGAAAAGGAAAAGCTCTAAGTTTCGAAATGATTTACAATTTAATACTTTTCAAAGCAAACTCTCTTAAAATAGGTAACATACATGTGTAGATACAATAGCTTTTATTCACTTTCATAGTTTGAGATGATTAGGATTACGCTTGCAATACAATACAATACAATACAATACAATAGAATACAATACAATACCATAAAGCTTCATACAATACAATACGGTACAAACAATCATATACAACATATGTACATCTCAACTTCTCATTATACGCAACCTTACGAATAGTTTTTTTTCTTTTGATGACCACAGGCCAAGTAAGTAGCCAAGCAGTTTCCTGATGCGAATTTAAAACTTGATTATCCTGCTCAAGTCAGGTTTTAAAAATATTTGAAAATGAACAAATTCTTATCTCAACTTGTAAGTTAACCTGGCGCTATAGAGCTATTCAGATCTCAGATTCGGACTGAGTCAATTTTCGTTTTCGAGCATCTTCAGCCAATTTTATTATATAAAAATATCACTCCAATTGCCATTCGTTATTTATTCGGTATTAATAATAGCTTTGATCCTCTTACCAGATATTCAAATCATTGTTTTTTTTCCGCGATATTTATTTATGAGCAATACGAATGACTGATGATTATAACAAATTCAGTTTTCTATGTACAGATATATTTTATATTTTGAAATGAGTGTTCACCTTCACACGTCATGCACCACTTTTTTGAATATACTTATGAATGTATATATATATTGTAGGGGCTTAGACAAAAAGTTTTTTAATTTGTCGACTCCTCTCTCATGATTAGTGCTGCGCTTGAAAGTATTCTATAACTATTTACAGACATTCACATAATTCTGCTATATGAAAAGCGACACGGATACAACCATTTACACATTTGCTGGCCCTTATCAGTATGCTATAATTATTTGCAGATACACAGATTCATATTCACTCAATAGCTATCCCGTATAAGTACGTTATAAATATTTACAAACACAAACACAACCTATATCTGAAAGCTGGCCCTTATAAATATGCTATACTAAATTTGCATAACATTAAACTCACACACAGACACACATAGATACGTAATGCCGAAAGCGATCGAACGATAAAAAGGATATTATTCAATCGTAACTGAAGACATTTGTATGTATATGCAATTATACATGATAAGCAAAAAAAACACAGTTGGAATAGTAAAGGCGGATTAAATTGTAGTTTTTAATTGTAGCACAGCAAATTTATATCTACTTAAATAATACCGTTTAAGAGGTAAAATAAGCAAATGTATTCAACAGGAGAAAACGAAACAACATATATTTATGTGTACTATGGGGCGTAGGAGATTACGAATACGAACGAAGAAGACAAGCAGCAAAACAAAGAAAAGTGAACAATGTATCAATGCAAATAAAAAAAAAAAAAAAACAAAAATTAAAATTAACTTGTTTTATAACTATTTTCTAGAAATATGTATGTGTATATGGGTAGTGTTTTTCGCCCTGGACATGATCTTATAAATGTCAGATTTCTCAGAGCACTGTTTGATTCAACCGTGAAATATCTTGCTATCTCTCAATGTTCCTTGTTAGCAGTACGCTATGACAGTGATGATAAGCAAACCTGGCAAACCCGTGGAAACTTGATTTGACTGCTATCGGTTTTTTAAGTTAAGGAAGGATATATATATATATATATATATATATATATATATATATATATATATATATATATATATATATATATATATATATATATATATATATATATATATATGTAGAAAATCCAAAACCACCAATACATAGTAAATATATCAACATGTAATTGGAGGCTAGCAAATCGGACACAACTGTATTTTCCACAGTTTTACGACTAAGAGCGCCTATAATGAATGAGGTCATGTTTTATGTGTATTTCATACAATTTTGATTTTTGTTTTGGTAGGTCAGCTGCCAATATAGCCAATATGTGAAAAAGCTTACAGCTTGTATAAATTGATAAATATTCAAAAGAATATGTAGATCATATGTTTTTCATTATTATTGAAATCCATACAATAACACAAAAGGTTTAGTCAGTTGGCAACTTCACTACACACAATTACTTCACTTTCTGATTTGCTAAATGATGCTCGAACAGTGAAGTGGAGGTGTTACTAGAAGCGGTGCGCATCGGCTTAAAGTCCCAGGCTTTCCCATTAAAAATGGGAAAACTAGTGTATAATGGCTTTGTTAAAATGTATGTAACAAGTGGAAGGAGATGTGGCAGACCCCAAAAAGTGCATATATTTTTGATCAGAAGGATCAACGAGCTGAGTCGATATAGCCGTGTCCGTCTGTCCGCCCGGGTCGATATCAGAGCACATAAGAATATAAAGATAACCTATAAGGTTATCGAATAAAAACTTTATCGGAATGCTGTTTTTAAATTATATCTCGTACATCTTTTAAGCTAGAGTCGCAAAATTTTGTTTCATTTATAATTTATACAATTTTGATTGTTGTTATATTTTGGATACCACGCCTTGATTCGCAAAAAACGTATTTCAAGTACTAGAGAATATATACATATATATATATATCTAAAAATATATATATATATATATTTATATTTGTATAAAAAAATTAAGAGTGCTCTAGTCGAAACTTTTCAACTAGGAGATCCCCTGAACCCTGCGAAGAGCCGATATTCCAAACATTCTATTCTTATTTACGCAACGACGGCGCTTGGGCAGCAGTTGGGGCTTTATTATGGAAAGTTATTTGTTGAATAAGTTTTCTTCGAGAAATATATATATATATATATATATATATATATTATATATATTATTATATAATAGAATGAGTTATCGAAAGAAAAGTAATAATCTCGTACTGTGTATATATATATATATATATATATATATATATATATATATATATATATATATATATATATATATATATATATATATATATATATATATATATATATATATATATATATATATATATATATATATATATATATATATATATATATATATATATATATATATATATATTATACACAGTACGAGATTATTACTTTTCTTTCGATAACTCATTCTATTATATAATAATATATATAATATATATATATATATATATATATATATTTCTCGAAGAAAACTTATTCAACAAATAACTTTCCATCACAGTACGAGATTATTACTTTTCTTTCGATAACTCATTCTATTTCCATTTTTAAAATTGATCAAATTTGAGCATCAATGCTTTTATACCCTTCACAAAAATAATAATGAAAATCTTAACATTCTGCATGAGCAGAATGGTATACTATTCGGTCAGAAGGGAAGAAACGAGATCTCTAGGCGAACAAAGTTCAAATTTTTTGAGCTGCTTATGTGTACATACATATATATTTAAGAGAGCTGAAGAAGAGAGAGAGAGAGAGTATAGAAAAAGCGGTCGCAGCGCAGTGATACCCTTCTCATTTTTCACTGCTAGAACCCTAAATAGAGCGCCCCGAGCAAATACGAAGATGTGTGGGTTTCTATGCATACATTAAATACGTTGAAAAAGATTGTTCTAAATGTCCAGTCCAGTATGGTTAGTGATACAAGCTATGGGGTATATTTAAAAACGCAGATCGAACGGGGCTCTGGGCCTAACTTATTCGGGTACCCCGACTAGAATTTTCTTACTTGTTATTTTTTTTTAAATATTTTGAATTTTGGTTGAACAACACATTGACAAATACGTTACAAGAACGAAACTAGTACCGGTTCCGGTTTCGTTTGGATGGTTTGTCTGCATAAAAGCTGACAACCCTCATAATGAATCGGGGTCAGAAACGTCAACTCTAAATCTGTCAGCAGCAGCATCCTGACAAACAAGTAAGAGCTTTTTTTTGTTTAACTAATAAATTTAAAAATAATATAAGAGTGAGCTTAAACTTGCTTCATTAATAACTATATGTGAAATATATATATTAAGTAATATAACAAAAAAATTTAAGGGTGTGCACGATGAGTGGTTTGTTGGGGGGTTGGATTGCCTTGAGAGTCGAGTAAAGGAAAAGTGCATTCGAAAATGAAGATGTGTACAAGGTCACGTGTATTGAGCCACTTTTTGTCCTCGAGCTGCATAAAAACTTGTGTTCATAGAGAAACTACCTAGTTCAAGTTTGTTGAGATTTTATATACCCTGTAAACGACAAAAAAATAGATTTTAGATTTAATGAAAGTGCATGCAAACTTGGTACCTCTAATATAAGCAGTCGAGTATATTTTTGAGTTAATTAGTAATAACATGTGTAGTAAAACATAAGAACTAATCAGTTATTAGCTATCCAATCTATAGAATCAGAGTCGTTGATTAGCAGATATCCTTACATCATTTTCTTAATAGGCTAAACTTTCCGAACATAATGAAAAGTTTTATAAATAAATGATGACTTAAGCCACTTTTCAAGGACTTAATGGGTAACAGGATATTTTTGGATATTCATATAGTTATAGTTTATAGTTATTCAATCATCTAAAAACTGAGCAGCCACCAGACAGCAGACTACCAGATACCCTGCCGTGCTGGAAAAACTGGTACTATCCAAAAGTCGTAACACATACCCTAGACTTATTTACAGAAACATACTATATATCAAAACACATTTATTTCAATTATAATATAAATACAATAATTGCAAGTAAGACTGATCTAGACACGAGTATCCGAACACACATATACACACATAATAAAATAGGCTTTATATTTATTAGAGTATTAGTACGGTAAGGATAAGGGGTAATAAGGCTCAGCCATGTCATGGGAGAGCATCGCATCAAAAGATTTGCTCAGGTAAGTTTTTATAATATATATAAGTATATTAATGATATCATAAAATTTTCTCCATTTCTACAGTATACCGCAAAGTCACAATTTATCAGCGACACATTTACTCGCGTCACCTGATGGGTCACGATATTTACTGGATAATTCCAATGGTCTGTGAAAAAAAAAATTATATATATATATAATTATATATATATATATATAATTATATAATTATATATATATATATATATATATATATATATATATATATATATATATATATATATATATATATATATATATATATATATATATATATATATATATATATATATATATATATATATATATATATATATATATATATATTTATATTTATTTATATATTTAATAGATCTGTGCCAATTTGATGAGAACTATTCAAGAATTGCCGGCTATGGCTCTAGCCCGGATGCAGATATGGGAACCCGATCATTGTGGGTGCAACACGGTTTCCCTCGTTCCAGCCAGGTCAATAATATCCTAGGTTGCTTTTGGGCGTGCCAAAGAAGTCTACGGCAGTACATAGCGAGGCGAAAGGTTACCTGAAACTATATCTATATATGTCATATGTACATCTAGCCTTTTTATACTCATTTACGAAGTGGAAAGAGTAGGGTTGTATCCAAAGTCCGCGTTAGTATTAAGAATAAACCAACCCCATATATAATAATATGGCATACATAGAGCTAGGTATAAAGAAGGTATTGGAGGCGTAACTTGAATCACTAACCTCTCAACTCATAGACTGGACAACTAGAACAAACTTTTTCAACGCTCTGAGACAGTGTTTGCGGGACAACTCAACTTCGTAGTTGCTCGGCTCGGTCCCTTTAGACTCCAGAACTGAAAATATGGTACGGCAACGTCAGTGAGCTACGTGCGCCCAACCTTAATGGTCGATTTCCCTTATGAAGAACCACTATATGATATTTTTCCTTAATTTCTATCTATCTCTCTATCTGCTCTCTCAAATATATAGAATATATTTTAATATATATATATATATATATATATATATATATATATATATATATATATATATATATATATATATATATATATATATATATATATATATATATATATATATATATATATATATATATATATATATATATATATATATATATATATATATATATATATATATATATATATATATATATATATATATATATATATATATATTTTATATATGGTTCGGGGTATCTCCAAGTCGGACAGTCTTAGCTAGAGTACTCTTTATCGATTTGAAAAAAACTTTTTAGAAATGGGTCCTATTTTTGGGATAGAGGTTGCACCGATACAAATTAATAAGATCATTTCATAATGCAGCTTAAATGACAATTTTTATTTTTCAATCCTCCCCCAGATTGAACGTGGCCTACGTTTATATGAGCAGCATAATCAAACAGCAGCTGTTCGTACCTGGCGTAGCGCTTTGAAGGGTACATGTCGGCGTGAGGATTGCTTTCAGCTGTTGGGCTATTTGTATCAGGCACATATGGATTGGGGAAAATATCGAGATGCGATTGACTTTGGGCATCAACAGTTGGGCATATCTGAAGAGCTGGACTCACCAAATATGAGAGCCGAGACATATTTGAATCTGAGTCGAGCTCATGCCAGCTTAGGCGGACTAGAGCGTGCTTTGGCCTATGCGCGACATTCACTGTACAATGAATCTGGCACGAAGTTTCGCAGCGGGATGGTACATCTAACTGTGGCTAGGGTCTACCTGGAAATGGGTGGATTCTCCAGGGCTTTGGAGGGCTTGCAGGGTGCGCATAAGATCGCAACGGCCATCGGCGACCCATCGCTAGAATTGCAAGTGTATGTGGCGCTCTCTGAACTATTCAGTCGGCTGCAGGATAACGATAAGAGTGCTACCTATGCATCTAAGGCATACGATCTGTCCAGATCCTTACAACTAGGCGATCTCAACTCTTGCCATCATAGGGCCGCTTTATTACGTATGGCAGCCTCGCTGCGTAAGCAGGGTGATCTGGGAGATGCCCATGATTATTGCATGGTAAGTGGTCTACTCTCTACTACTATATATATATATATATATATATATATATATGTATATATATATATATATATTTATATATATATATATATATATATATATATATATATTTATATATATATACAGGAAGCAACCAGATTGTCATTGATTTCCGGCGACCAGGCCACATATACACGCAGCATAAGAGTCATGGGCGACATTTATCGCAAGAAGATGGATATTGATGTATGTATAAGGACTATATTATTTTAATAGATAGATTATAAATACATGACGCTCTAAGATTTAGAGCAAATGGGCATGATGAATTGGGAAAGAATACTGCAAGAGTCAATTTTCAAACTGTAGAAGGTAGAGATTTCTAATTTGGAATATATACTTGTGTATATAGTAGAAACATATATATTTCTATGCCCAGGAGAGGTGTGGAAAATCGGGTATCTTCAGTCGGGCACTTCCGACTAGTGCCTTCATACTTGGTATATTTATGCTAGCAAGAGTGTAAATTTGTCCATATTTAAAATTTAGAGGGCATTTCGACAGTATGAGCAGGCGATGGGTACATCGGCCAGCTTAGGCGATCGCATGGGCCAAATGGAGGCGATGGATGGTGCTGCGCGATGTCTGGAAACCCTTCGTCTACAGAGTAAGATCTGTAATTGCAGGCCTTTGGAGTTTAACACACGACTTTTGGAGGTTGCGAGCTCCATTGGTGCAAAGGTAAAACAAAAAAGCAACAAAAATACAAAACCAAAAGTAATTTTTCGGTGTTTTTGTTTTTAGCTACTAGTACGAAAAATCCGAAGTCGTTTGGCACTTATATATCGGGCCCTTGGCGATGAGGATCAGTGTAACACTCATCTACGATTGGCCGATCAGACAGACGCGGCGCTCGGTCTTAATTGTGGTGCGTGTGGAGAGGTATTTGGCATGCATCCGGCTAGCTTAGAAGCATTACCGTGCGCGCACATACTTCATACAAGGTAGTTATTAAAATGTGTATTACAAAGTTTACTAAATATACCCTGAATGCCAATTCAAAATTAGAAAAGTAGGCAAAGCCTAATAGGCAGATGGAGGGAGGCCGAGGTTATAACTATATTCTTTATTGGCATCATTAACTAAGTATATTTTTCTTAATCAGAACGCCTAGCTCAGTACAAAGATCCGTCCGCCTTATATATTTATATATTTATATTTTTCTTGGTCTGTTTTTAGATGTGCTCATGAAATTTTTCGGCGACGTGATAAAAATTTATCGAGCCGATCGTGCCCTGCTTGCAATAAATTGTTAAGCTCCCGCCTACAGCTCTACGGGCATAATGAAAGTGTGGGTGAAAGTGAGAACTGCGATGAAGATAGTACCAGAACCGTGAAATCTCATGCAAATGGCTTTAATTTCGATGGATTTCTAAATACGCTGAACTCTGAAACACTGTTGCCAACGATGCAAACGCTGCCAGCTCGATCAATCAACAACGATACAGCTGTGTTTTGCAATGGACTAAAGAATCGCTCTGTTCCGAGTATAGAAAACACGGCATTGCTGCTAACAGCAAACGCGTCGCCGAACGCTATCTATCGGAGCAATTTGTCTTTGGCTTCTCTCAGCATGCGCGCTTCAAGTCTAACGATCGACAGTGGGCGAAATGCGACATCTTCTGTTTAAGACATGTTTTTTTAGACATGTTCCGAGGTGTGATCAAAGAGTATGCTGACTTCATCAGTTAATTATCAATCAAAGATACACAACAATTTTATGTGTATGTATATATATATATATATATATATATATATATATATATATATATACATACATACATGTTCAGGAAGTAAACTTTTTCGATTTAAGTTTTAGAAATATATATATTCTTAATCAGGACGCCGAGTTCAGTACATAGATCCGTCCGTCTATACTTCCGTACGCACCTGAAATTTTAAATCTATATTCTTATATGTATTCATAATTCTTTTTCGATATAGTATCTAATCTCATATCCTTATCATCGATAAGGATCGATATACCTTGGTTTTCGATTCGAATCCACTAGACATGTACGCTTTTGCTATGAATACAGATTATAATCACCTCCAATTAAGCAAACATTCACGGTTCCCCACCTAATAGTCGGGAGTGACCGACTAGGATTTACCCTGAACCTTGCTCATTGCCACTATTCCAATAATTCTACGCTTCTTTTATGAATACAGAACTAATAGACGATCGTGGCTAGACCATCTGAGCTCATCGACTCTAACAGCTTCAGCGTGTAAAATCATTTTGTTGTTATTAAATTCGTAAATCTAGAAACGAAGTTCAATCAAAATATTTCCCAAAAAAAAGTAAAGTAAAGTGTATGTGTGCATGCCTGGAGTGATTGGGTGGGTATTCGCTAGTTGGACACTTTTTACCAAAGAACACTTATTAGTTAATTTTGTAAGATCAGCCTTATTTTTTGTACATACCTTGGATTTACATATGCATGCGTATATCCATTCATTTTAAATGGACAATGGTTATAAATATATATGCGAAACATCCTTACAAAGAGATGGAAAACAAAGGATTCTCAATCAGCTCACGGAAAAAACAAACAAAACTAACTGAACATAAATTGCTTAAGATAAGCAGATTCCATTCAAATATTGACTAAATACAAGATTTTTTTAAGATAGTTTGAAATTCATATCTTAGATTATATCTGGGAGAACTTCAGTACCTAGGCCAAAGAAGACAGAGAAGGATACAGAGCGTTACAGTTCAATTAACAGTTCGTTAACATTTAAAATATAAAAGCAACTATAAATCATGTTTCTATTTTAAATGATATAATTGTAAAAAAATTAAAAAGAAAACTTATCAATATAACTATAACTAATTAAAGTTGGTAAGTTTGAATGCCTGTTCACAAACCAGTTGCATAATTATAACTTCCAATAGGAAAATCTATTTCAAATTTGCTATTGGGCCCTATCGACTGCAAAAAACCACTTGGGGGTGGTAATACCTAAGGGTAAATATTTAGATTCTTCAAGAGCTACTATAAAATACAAAAAAAGTAAAGAAAAGCAAAAAATTCTTCAAAAACGCCTTTAAAATTTAATATATAAATATATAAAAAAGCAAAAAATGATCGTAATTCCAATTTGCAATGCCCCCAGCCCCCAAGCCCCAGTGGGCGTTTTAACACCTAGTATGCGCTAAACACACGAGTATACATATATATTTGAAATTTTCAATTTCTACTTAGATCAAAATTCGATAGTTCAAATTTAAAAACTTATCAAAGTGAGAGTCGTAAAAGTATTTAAATGGAAATTAGAAGATTTTAATATTATTTTTAGCTATATAGTGAAGCACAACTAATATTTAGTGATCATTATAGATAGTACATATTTTCCGCTCTATTAATAAATAAATAATATAAATATATATATATATATATATATATATATATATATATATATATATATATATATATATATATATATATATATATATATATATATATATATATATTATTAATAAATGTTAGACAAAGTCAATCACTGATCAAATCAATTGTATTTGCTGTACAAAACATGTTAATAAAATGCTGTAAAAACTATATATATATATGCATACATATCGATGTGTCTTTTGTTCTTAATAGCGAAACTATATATATATATATATATATATATATATATATATATATATATATATATATATATATACATATATATATATATATATATATATATATATATATCTATATATATATATAGATATTTCATGGAGGCTTTCTGTACCGTCACACAAATAATTCTCAATTCATTTCGCTAGTTTTTTGGTCTAATATATTTTTATTGCCATGTCCGAGAGACTTGAAATTATAACACACGCAGACCTAGTAATTGTAAAATCGATAACTATTCCCGCTTTGAGGTTATCGATTAAAAATCTCATCTTTGGAGCTAGAGTCTTCAAATTTAGCTTTGTGTGGATTTTATACATTTTTGATTTTGATTTATATTTTGAATACCGGCTCCAATTTTTGTAATTCCTTAGGTGAAATGAAACCAAGTTCAACCAATATTTCCAATATGTGAACGAGCTTACATTTTTACTAAAATTACTAATATTTAATAAAATATATAGATTATATTCTGAAAATTTCAAATTTGCTCAATAACACAGAAGTTATTAAACAAAACGGTTGGTCAATTTTTCCTATGTACATATGTACATACGTTCACACATACGTAAAATGCGTGCATTCTCGTATATTTTAATTATCGCATTTGTGATTAAATAAAGTAACAGTGTTGCTAGAAGTGATGCGCTTTGACGCTTATATAGAGTCCAGATGCGCTGCGCTCAGCGCAAAGCTGCTACTCGTGGCTCTATTTATTTTATTCAAACATCCACGAAACTAATTTTTGGAAAACGTTACTTCTACATGGACTCAATGACATTTGCGTTTTATTAAAAAAAATTTTTTTAAATTTTTAATTTTTTTAGTAATTTGTCTACTATCTAAAATACATTTTGTTGGCGAATTTGCTGAGAAGTGAGAGAGAAATATATTCTTTCATTTTTTATTAAGTTCAACTTACGAAAATACAATTATCGATTAATTACAAGAAGTTATCGAAATAAACTCGTACTGCGTATTGTATAGAAGAATACATACATATGTACGTATTTATAATTTCAGCTCTTTTGCTATTTAGTAGACATATGGAGTACATCGAGTCAGCTCGTCGTTCTGATCAAGAATATACATATATATGTATATGATGGGGTCTGAGACACCTAAATCAACCAGTCCATACACTTGCACAAAAGCTTGTAGTTGGTCCAGGGTATACGAGGCGAAACATCGGATGTAGAGTGATTAGTGGTTCGCAGTTGTTTGTAGTCCATGATGTCCAACTATGTGGAACAGAAGTAACAGCTTTTATTAAACGAATTGTGTGCGCGTGCGTTGTAGGTTGGGCGTTACCATACCTTACAAACATCAAAATATACCTTTACACCTGTACTTGTGCACAGCCATTACTGTTATTATGGTTTAATCACATGATAACATGATCCTATGCTGCCCCGTCACTTCGCTTTCTGAATAAAACTGATGTATTCGTCGTATTGCGCTTCGCTTAGTATGTGGGGTAGTTTAAAGAGTTGCCACATTTTGCCAACAAATTAAGAGCCGTTGCAATTACAGATTATATTTATAGATATATTTAAAATTTATGATATTTTTGGGGTCTTTCCTTCCATATATAAGCTTAAGTTTCAGGCTTTTAGCCTGACTTGTGTTTTTTTATTACATTTTTTTTTATTTGTATGGCATCTCTGTGTCGGCAAAATACAAGGGGTGGTTAGGCTGGTGCTTTTTCCTCTGCACAGTTACTGCAGGGGTAACGGTAGTTGGGCCGCTCTCTTTCCATCTCTCCTACCCGCTCGCTCGTTCACGCGCTCAGCCCTGAGATATGAAACGAGCCTAGAGAGCATATGGGCTGTGTTTGCTTCAGTTCAGTTTTGAATTGGGTATATTCTGCATGCGGCCCAAAAACCTTGCAGAACGCGTGCTCTCGGTCATCGAATATATATAAAGTTTTACACTCACAAATATATATATATATATATATATATATATATATATATATATATATATATATATATATATATATATATATATATATATATATATATATATAAATATATTTATGTATGGATATGTACGAAAACATATAGTCGTACTTTTCTTAAACAAAGTCCCGCCCCCAGTTGCAAAAAGCATTTGCCGCGAAAAATCTTGGCTTACCAAGGCATATGTACATACATACTATGTGCACATGTATATAGATACATATATACATTTATATAGATTAATGTTTCATAAAGGTTGCAGATATGACAGTCGTGTACATGCTAAATGCTTTATGTCAAATTCGCGCTCAGCTAAAATGTAGCCAAGACCTACTAGCAATGTATTTTAAGGTACCAAAAATACAAAAAAAGAGTTTGTGAAAAAAAGAAACTAATTTATTTGAAATGTGAAACCAACCCCAAAAACCCCCTTTTACATATACACACATATGTACATACATACACACATGTGTTCGCTCACGTATACATATGCATATCTTGTAGATATAAATGTGAGATATGAAAACATAAACACTCACATACATATGTACACGTACGCACACGCACAGACATAATGGAAAGCTAGCAAAAAAGAGTAAAGTTAGTAATCATATATATAATATATCAAAAATAGCTAAACAATAAATATATATATATATATATATATATATATATATAATATATATATGCTAAATGCTTTATATATATATATATATATATATATATATATATATATATATATATATATATAATTCACACATTCATCGACAAAGCTAATGAGAGAGAGAGAGAGAGAGAGAGAGAGTTTTGTCACACATAAAAATAGTTTAAGCATGTATGTGTGTGCGTGTTCGTATTTTCGTTCGTTATTTTCTTGTATCAACCCTTAAGGCTTTGGCGACGATGGCAACAGAGCCCAAACGCAAAAAAAAAAAACAAAACGAATCCAGGAACTAACAACAAATACAAAAGAAATCCAAATTATTCATAAATTTACCTTTAACTTAAACTTTACGCTTTAACTATATAACTTTAACTTGTAGTTTAACGCGCACGTCAAGTATTAAGTTCCATTAAGTTTATATCCAAACAAATTCTGAATTGAATCAAAACCATTTTAGAAAATTTGAGTGTACAGTGAAAATGTCTTAATGTTGTGCAATCATGAAGAGTATACTATATATGTACATATCAAAAATTTAATATATATATATATATATATATATATATATATATATATATATATATATATATATATATATATATATATATATATATATATATATATATATATATATATATATATATATTATATATATTTAAATATATATTAAGTATATTCTTAAGCTTCTTTTTCCAATGTTACAAACTTAGATTATCCTATGTATTCACCTGACTGATCCTATGCTTATTTTGTTATATTTTGATTTCAGTTCAGAGGTTAAGCTGGTAGCTAAAATCAGGAACTGGATTTCAAAATTTCTCTAACCTGAGCAACTCACGTTAGGAAAAAGGAAAAGTTGTCTATAAGAGGAATGGAATCAATGAACGATATAATTGATTCGCAGACGTTCAGCCACCAGCAATTGGTCATGGAAACAACTGAATTCATAGGACATGTAGGGCAGGTGGCAACACAGAAACTGAATCAAACGTTGATTGGTGAGTCTGATGCGTTGAGTGGAATGAAGTACGTAAAGTCGCCGACACTGCAGACATTGATCGCCAGTACAGACATTGTTGGTCGGATACATGACGATGATGAGGAGGATTTGGAGGATGGGGAGGAGGTGGCGGAGGTGGGGGAGTCTAGCTCAGCTGTTGTTATGGTTATCGATGAATTAGGCAGCGAAAGCAATTTGCAGACAACGTATCAGATAATGCCTGAACAACTGCAGCTACAGGATGGTACCAGGACCCTATCCTTACTGCCAATACATCATACGGATGAGCGACACGTTAGTCCAGTTGAATTTGATGGCGCCGATGATATAAGTCTGGATGGCTTATCAACACAAATCATAGCCGTTAAGCAGGAGCACAAGCTGGTCATAGTGCAACGTGATCCGGATGCTAATAGGATAATTAATCGACGCACCAGTCCACATCTTGGCCTTAATATGTCGCATGTTAATGTTATTGATGAATTGTCCTCGGATGGTGCCATCGAGGAGGTTACCTTAAATCAGCATCATCAACAGCTCCTCGATGAACAGCAGCAACAGCAGCAGCATCACCAGCATCACCTTCAGCAGCAGCAGCAGCAGCATCACCAGCATCATCAACAGCATCATCCACAATACCGACAACGTCTAGTTACTACGTCGGAATTAATTCATAATCAGCACCAGCATCACCATCAGCAGCAACAGCAGCGTCAGCTAGCATCTGGTCATAGGCATCATAGAGGATCGCTTTCAGTAATTGTTCAGGCTCACGATGATGACGATGATGACATTGATGATGATGATGAGGAGGTTGATGAACACGTTTCAGGTAGCCAATCGCTTAGTCCACCACTGCCCGTCGAGCATAACACATACCAAACATTAACTTCAGTCAACAATCATCGCATATCAGAGCCGAGTTTCAGTCCAACATCATATGCCACGTTAACACCAATTCAACCCCTGCCCCCAATATCGACGATGTCTGATAAATTCGCCTATGCGGGTGGTCATATCAACTCAGCCAACGGGAATAGCAATAACAATTCAACAATAAGATCGAATAATAACAATAATAACAGCAATAACAACTCAGATCAAACATTTGCTAACAGCTTACCCTTGCCCATTGAGGCGACACATCAGGGCTCGTTGTCGAACTTGAGCCTAAGTGGTTTGGTCTCAGACGTGCAGTCTCCATATTCAAATTCGTACGATAAATTGCCTTCATTGATATCACCTACACCTCAAGCCTATGCCAGCTCACCGTCACACGGACTCTCTAGCTTGGTTAACACATGCGATCTACATAATCATAGCTCGACAGTGTCCTCACCAGTGAATGGCTCACCTGCTGGTGGTCAACTGCAGTTGCATAAAGCATCAACAGCCTCTGTAGGAGGACAATCACATGTTCATAATCAGCAAGTGACCATACAGAAGCAGGTGATTTGCCTCTCACCGACATCAGCGACTGGCATCGTTGATTATGAAACATCGTATCGTCCTAGCCAGCAAAATGATCAAGATATACTCATGTCTAGAACCGATACGACAGAGCGTAACACTCAGCTAAGGCTCCAGCATAGTCCGACACTTAGTTCACACTCGGTTTCAGCTGGTTCCGTTGTCTCCATGTCTCTGCACTCGCCGGCGTCTGTTGTCACGCTGCCTCACATTAATGGATCGGTTAACAATCTAACTGCCGATTTGCCAGTCGTTGTCAACCTGTCACCAACGCCGACAACAGTTGGCGGCAATGATAGCTCCATCGATGAACTTGTTCAGCAGCAGCTTAAGAGTCAGCATAACAACAGCGATTGCCATGTGGAAAATAGTGTTACCAATAGTCTCGATGTTTGTAATATAAATCAACAGCAACACCAGCAGAATGGCTTCATCTCAGATCAGACGCAGCCCCAACAGCAGCAGCAACGGCAGCCGAAATTGTGTCCAAAACTGAGTGGCGTTGCCGTTAATCCGTTGTCACGCTCGACAACTACTGCATCGAATGACATGGAGGAGATAAATACCAAAGAGCTGGCTCAACGTATTTCTGCAGAGCTCAAGCGCTATAGCATACCTCAAGCGATATTTGCCCAACGGGTACTATGTCGGTCACAGGGTACCTTATCCGATTTGTTGCGCAATCCGAAACCTTGGTCGAAGCTGAAGTCAGGTCGTGAGACTTTTCGACGCATGTTTAAATGGCTGCAGGAACCAGAATTTCAGCGGATGTCTGCACTACGAATGGCTGCTGCTCAAATACCCCAGCGACCCTCAACTGGAGCTGGAACTGGCTCTGGCAATACCAACATTACATTCGCAACAACACCAACTGGTTCTGGATCGGGTTCGGGCTCGACAATAGCATCAGCAACGGGCTCAGTTGTAGTAACGCCATCGGCCACTGTGCATACCAACGCAAGCACAGAGGCAACGGATGGATCAAGCATTTCGACTAATGGTAAATAAGATGCCTAGTAAATAGTTCTAACGCCTCAATTAGCTCAGCAAGTTCAGACTATTAAGTATCTTTATAAGAACTCACAAATTTCAATTTGAAACAAGTTTCAATTCGATAACAAATGGAACTTACTCTAAATAGAGATTTCAGTTTATTTCAAGTCAATAACTTTCAGTGAACGATTGTTTCTAGTTTGTGTGAGTTCTAAAAGGAATTCCGTGAAGAATCAGATTATTAGGCTTTAGGTAAAATGCTTGTAGTTAATATGTAAGTTTTAAAACTCTTTTCAGCGATGTTAAGCAGTTCCGGCCTTGGATCTAACTGTCGTCGGAAGGAAGAGCCACATATAGAGCAAATGTCGCAACCGAAGAAGCCCCGATTAGTTTTTACAGATCTGCAGCGACGGACACTACAAGCTATTTTTAAGGTAAGAATGAAATGGATTATGAACTGATCTGAAATTTGTGTGGCCAATTTAGGAAACAAAGAGGCCTTCAAAGGAGATGCAAGTGACAATTGCACGCCAACTGGGATTAGAGCCAACGACAGTAGGGAACTTTTTTATGAATGCGCGAAGACGCTCAATGGACAAGTGGCGCGACGATGATAATAAGAATTCACAGCACTCGCATAGTAGACAGCATCAACAGCAGCAGCAGCAGCAAGAGCAACAGCTTCACCACCAGCAGCAGCATCAGCATCAGCTTCCGCAACAGCAGCATGAGGAGGAGGACGAGCAAAACAGCGGACACTATGGAAATCTACATACGACGGCGATGTCGCCGTTAGGCAATTTTGATGATGATGGTGAAATGGACTTGGAGCTGGAACATCATGATTTTCTAGTTGATGATCATGATGATGATGATCATAATGAGCACGATGATATGTTGTGACATAATGGAGAAATTCTGAACATACAGTTGACACAAAATTCCTTTAGCCTTGATGCCGATATCGATTCAAAAGACCATTTCAAATTCAACAAAAAGAAGAGCAGACAGCAGCATGATCATCGCAAAAAGAAACGCATCGTAGCCAATACAAAATCCGATCAGGATGCCGACTTTGATTCGAATCGCCATACGAATTCATTGACAGCTGAGTGGTCAATCGATAGCTTAGGTGTTATCGATTGCGTTGAATATTTCAACAGACCGATAGAAGTCGATGACAGTTTGTTAACCAGCATTACTTCTGCCAAACGCTTGTCAGTTCGTTTGGGTACGAAATGTTATAAGGATCCGACCTTGCACCTTAATGAATCCTTGGTTCACTAAGCAAACACAGAGGAAGAGAGCGAGAGAGAGAGAGAGAGAGGGGGAGGGAGGGGGAAGGAGCGGAGAGATTGTTTGTTCCCTGGACGAAAAGATATTTTAACAATATCGTTTATGTTCTCTATATTTTGTGCTTTTCAATTCATCCCTAAAACAATGGAAAATTAATTTTTTGTTAAATAGTTTTGTTAAACATTTTTTACAATTTTTTTTTCCAAATCCCAAGTTTTTTGGTTTCGTTAACCTGTACATCCATTCAAAATGTGTTTGAACAGAAGATAGAATCAGAATCAGGCCTCGTCCGTCGGCCTCGCTCAGTCCGTCTGTGTAAATTCCTTTCGATCTCTGCAATTAGAAAAAGTAGAGCTGCGAATGCATACGAATCTATAACAGACCATTTTAATAATATCGATAAATACTGATCTTTTGAGTTAACTTATGAGCTTAAAGATCAGTAAAGACTTCTGTATCTGAACTATATAAGGAATTGCTGATGGAGCTCGTGAAAATGTTTGTAAGAGGCGGAAAGAGGCGTTGCAGACCCCATTAAGCATAAGTATGTATGCTTGATCCGATGAGCTAAGTCGATCTAGTCATGTGCGATTTAGTATTTATCCATCTTTTCGTCTGTCCGTCACTTGTTTTTGTATAATTCATCTCATTTATATTATTGATAGTAATCGATATCGGTAGTTTGATTTGGTTTGTAAGTATGACTATGTGGGTCCCATTAATAAACATATAGATCTTGAATACCCATTTCTATTCCTCTTCCTACATTTCCTACATTTGAAAAATAAGGGATTACACGTAACATGAAAATTCGATTAGGAAAGTCCATTTAGAATAAATGTTATTCAAATGTTATTCCCAAAGTGAAGCTTCTAATCGCTACGTCAACTGAGCAGCAGCAGAGCGCGTGCTTGTGTGTGTGTGTGTGTGTGTGTGTGTGTATCGCTACATGTCATGTACTTCTATGTAGAAAAGATCGTAGAATGACTGGAATGGCTCTGCGTAGGGCTCAGGATATCTTCTAGTCAGGCGTTCCTGACCAAAGCAGTCTTACTTGTTTTTGTTAATGTTTTATATTTTCATATTTTTAATTTATGAATATACGTATGCATGTATTTCTGTTTTTAAATATAGATTTTACTATATATATATATATATATATATATATATATATATATATATATATATATATATATATATATATATATATATATATATATATATATATATATATATGTTTTTCCGTTGGTACCTGATTATAAAATTCCGCTAATTTTTGAGCACATTTTTGTATTGAATCTGTCTTAACTTCCTAGCTAACCTAAGTGGGAGATGATGTGGCAATAAACTTACTATTGAGAACATCTATATATACTTTGAGCCGAGTGATGCAAACTTTATTTGAAAAGTCTCTAGTGTGTAACTATGTAAATCTAGTCAAATTTATAAAATAAACAAGGTACAACTATAAATACAAGTAAAGAAAATAGGTATATAATAATAATATTTATACCTATATATATATATATATATATATATATATATATATATATATATATATATATATATATATATATATATATATATATATATATATATATATATATATATATATATATATATATATATATATATATATATATGTGTGTGTGTGTGTGTGTGTGTGTAAAATGAAAGTCATCTAAATTTAAAGAAACTAATTGTAAATATTGTAATGCACTCATTCAGCCATGCATCATGTACATGCATGTATGGCTGCAAGTAAAGGAAATATGTTTGATTGTATTTTATTTCACACTCCGAAGCAAAATAGAATAGAAACAGTAGCACGAATGACTTTATTTATTAATATATGTATATATTTATATATATATATATATATATATATATATATATATATATATATATATATATATATATATATATATATATATATATATATATATATATATATATATATATATATATATATATATATATATATATATATATATATATATATATATATATATATATATATATATATATATATATATGTATACCATCTAATTACTTAACAGTTATTGAAACACAAACGCAGCTGCGAATACTCAGAAGAACTTGCTAGTCAATTTAGTCTAAATCGAGATGCAAAATACATATATGATACATGAAGAAAAGCAAAAATGTAAACTGACATTAAAAAAAACATAAAACAAAAAAATATTAGAAATGCAGTACGTACATTTACGTAAGCCCATTCGAAAGTTAAAAGTAAATGTACTTATGTATGTATAAATAAGCTAAATGCAATAAATAAAACAAATTCAAATTCTGCAAATTGTATTGTGAGTTATTGTTCAAGAGTGAGACTTCAATTTTTTCATTTGAGTGCAGTGGAATGTAAACTTGAGTAGAATTGTTAACTACGCAGTGCTTATTCACTAGTTCAGAGAATAACTCAAAGGCTGCTCTCACTTTCGAGTGAAATATGCTGCAGTTGCGTCTTGCAAAATCCTCCGATTGATGGTAAATTGTGATACGTTCAGTAATTGCGATTTGGAATTGAACATATATACATATGTATGTTAATATTTTTATATATATGTATGTAAATATTTTAAATAATAGTAAAATTAATTATAGTGATAAGTACGAGCAATATCATGTTGATAATAAGAATAGCCCATGGCCGGCGCTGGTTTATTACTGAGTTGATTTTGAATTTGACAAATATTTCATAATAGTAAGAATAAAACCTTAACTAAGCTATTAGCTAAATATTATGAGGATGAAAATTACACGTTAATTTTTACATATGCCAAAAGAATATAGTTAAATTACTTTATTTTTATTCACATTAAATTTAACATACATACATATAAATACATATGTCAATAGTAAACAATCATCGTACCCCTCTAAACAAATATACATAGATAGTAGTATACACAATAGTGATACAAACATCTTAAAATATTATCGATAAACTACAATAATCGTACCCTTTTATCGCTTTCATTTATATTTTTATAAATATTGACAATAAATGTGTAATCATTTAAGGTTATTCGTGATTACTCGTTACACAAAAAAATACTCGTTACTTTTTAGTCCAAAAAGTGTACAATAATACCTTTTAGTATTTTCGAACACAGATTGTATATTTTATAAAGCAGGAGCATGCCAAGTGGCTGTGCGATTAGTATTCCCAAATTACAAATAAAAATATTTCTTGCACAAGACATAATTATTTGTATATAGCTAGAGTGATATAAACTGTTTGAAAATACTATGCAACACTCACCTGAGCGTCGTTTGCGCAACTAAAACAATTTTCTTAGGCTAATTGTGTCTTTTGTGTGTGTGTGTCTTTGGTATATGAGTGTTTTGTATGTATACAGAATTTTGTTGTTGTTTTGTTTGAGCGCAAGCGTTTATATACACAAACACACACGAGCAAATGTGTCGATGCGTGTGTGTGCGTGTGCTACCAGAATTTGGCCGAATCAAAAAACAAAACGAACCAAATGAATAAAATGCAATGAAATAAATGATCGACGGAGAGCTAAAAACAGAGGTTCGAACCCCAGAGGCCATGGACATAGACTAATATACAAAATTAGAAATACAGAACATCTAAAGAGCTGAACACATATTGTGGTGTTCCATGTTGGTTAATCGAGAATGCTGTCCACAATAACAGGAGGCGCCAGCCAATCAACAACAGCAGCAACAAACGCTGATGCAACGGCTAAAAACCTCACTCAGATTGAAGCCTTGAAAACGGTTAAAGTAAAAGCCGAACCGTATTCAACACTATCGCCAGGTGGGCAATATAAAAATTTATAATAATAAAATAAATATTTAAATGATGTTTTTTTTTCGTTTTTTTTTTTTTTTTGTTTGCTTAGAGAACTCAAGCAATAAAACGAATCAAACCATGTCAGATGAGGCGGATACAGCTACCAAAAATAATTCCAGCACAAATAATAATAACAATAATAATAGCAACAACAACAACAATAGTAGCAGCAGCGGCAGCAATAATAATAACAATAATAATAATAATATTAATAACAGCAAAAGCACAATTAATACCAATGCCAGCAGCAGTTCATCGGATTCAGCTAGACAGAATAATGGCAATTCGCCAACGAATGCAAATCCAAATTCAACTCCAAATCCAAATAGTGGCAACGATCAATCGAATACGAAGGGCAACAACAACAGCAGCAACATTGCACAAATGTTAAATTCGTCAGCTGAGAATGATCTGCATCAGGATGAAATGTTAAAGAAGATCAATAGCAGCAGCAACAACAGCAGCAGCAGTATCAATATCAAGGAGGAGGATTGTGGTAAATGATGTGCTTTAGGTTTATCGTGTATATTTCTCAATTAAATAAAGTAGGAATGCGCTAGTTCAGTCGGGTCGGATTTAGTAAACCAACGGAAACACTCCGCATACAACTATTGAACATATTTGATTTAATTATTTATAGATATTGTATACTCGTTCACGAAGTAACAAAACACAGTATTTGGCTCCTTATATACGCAAACCAGCTAGAGATTTGAAATTTGGACAGACACAGACAAAAAATGTATAGTAGATAGATATATCTACGAAAATTGGAAGCGTGAGAACTCGGGAAACACTGCGTCCTTAACAGTTGTACAACTAGAAAGTCAAAATTTAACGACATATATGCCTCTTTGGCATTTACCAAAAATGATTTAACTTTAAACGAGTATTATGTAGCCAGTTGCTCAACATTCTTAACCTGAACTTGTCTCATCTGCTATAGTAGGATATCTTTAGCTCTTTTATTATCGAGATTGACGCGTTCGTAAAGATATCATTGCCCAGGTCCTTTTGTAGTTTATTGCATAAAGGGTATACAGCCATGTTAACAGTTTCGGCTAGTAGTTACTTTCTAGTTCTTGATCTAAAAATAACCTGTTACTCTGAAAATAAGCTGTTATTACAATTTCACTTTATAAGGGATATATTTTAAGTGCTCATATATATTGTCTCTCATACTCAAAACAGTTAAGCCAAAGTTGACATCGAATCAAGCGAATCTATCTGCTAACTCAACATTGGACAAATCCAATCAAAATAGTCAAAACAGCTTAGTTTCCAACAATAGCAATACAAAAGGAGCAACAGGCTCAGCAGCTGGAGCTGCAACTGTATCTGTTGTGAAGGAGGAGCCAACAGATCTATTGCTGGGCAACTGCTTGGTGAATATGAAGAAGGAAGATCATTTCTCGCCAAGCATGTCGCCAGTGGGTTTTGGATCGATTGGTGCAACAGATCGATCTGTTACACCTGGTGAGTTGACAGAGTTCAGTGTAAACACTAAATAATAAGCTTGAATTAAACGGTTTCTCATTTCGATAGTTAAAATGGAGCTGAATGAAAAGCCGCCATCTGTTATGGGACTAAATACCGATGATATTGTCAACTGCAATGCATTGGTCAATACATTGGATGCTGATCGTATAGGCGATATAAATGTCGCGAACTCTAATCTAAATGCTAATCCAACTGTAACCGGCCCTGGACTTGGTGTATCTCTTGGCATTGGAATCAATGTTTCGCCCAATGCTGGCGCTGCTGCTGCTGCTGCTGCTGGTGGTGGTGGTACATCATCCAATTTTATTGGCAATAACAATAGCGTTGGCAATTGCTTGGATTATATGCAGCAACAGAATCACATATTTGTCTTTTCAACCCAATTGGCTAACAATGGTGCAGAATCTGTGTTAAGTGGACAATTTCAAACAATTATCGCCTACCATTGCACACAGCCAGCGACAAAGAGTTTTCTTGAAGATTTCTTTATGAAGAATCCAATGAAAATGAATAAGCTGCAACGACAGAACTCATTGGGGCTCAACATTTGCAACATGTCCGGACCAGGCGGACCTAATTGGCTCAATTCAAATGCAAATTCCAATAATCCAAATTCGAATCCTAATCCAAATTTGGCTAAAATGCTGCAGCCTCAGCAGCAGAAATCGAAAGCGCACTTTAATAATCAAGTTGATAAGAGAAACAACTTTGCAGATCCAACATCAGCCGACTCACTTGTTAACGAAAGTGATTTGATGTGCTGGGAGTCAGGAAATGGTAGTCGAAGCACGCTAGAGCCCGATTCGCAAGCCCTGAAGCTATTGGACGGTGTTGACGGTGTTCTGGGCAAATGCAACAGCACAGACTTAAGCACGGATAGCAATATAATTTCATTGCAGGGTGTAAAAGTGCCAGATGAGAATTTAACACCACAACAGCGACAGCACCGCGAGGAGCAATTGGCAAAGTTAAAAAAAATGAATCAATTTCTGTTTCCAGAGAACGAGAGTGGTGGATCAACGGGCAATCAATTGAACAAGCTGGCAAATGATGCGGCAATGGGAAATTTAATGATGAACATTGCGCCGACAGGCGTAGCATCGAATGCACAAATGCGACAAATGCAATTGCAAATGCAGGCGGCTACAGCTGCTGCACAACAACAACAACAACAGAAATCAGAGCACATATCTCAGCTGGGCGAGGAGGTTCTGATGCCATTGCCAACTGATGTTATTGGTGATATTGGCGCTGTTATATCGTGCAATAATGGACAGAAGAATAATTTACCAGCAGATAATACAGCAGCTACAGCGACAGCAGCTGCAGGAGGAGGAGGTGGATGTGGAGGAGGAGCGGCTCCTGGATCAGCTGTTGGTATGAATGTTAATCTCAATGTTGGCATGCAATGCTCAAATAATCCAAACTTATTGGCCAATTCGCCTGAACTGATAAGCGGATTTGCTAATACAAATTGCGTTATGGGCATGGGATCTGGAGATAAAGGAGAAGGCGGTATGACTCCAATGGAATGGACTAAATTGCAACAGCAGTTTTTCGAAGAGCGCTTAAAAGTGGGCAAAGTAGCTTGCCGGCCGACAGGTATGCCTGGACCTGTCTCCGGTCCTAATCCCCAGCCATCGATTACGACATTGACTACTGGTAGCACACCAAATGCTGTAATGCGAAATAATGTTCAAGGACCTCCACCGCCATATCATCCCACACAACGTTCGGCATCGGTGCCGATTGCAACGCAATCTCCAAATCCTTCCAGTCCAAATAATCTCTCCCTGCCATCGCCACGCACATCTGGTGCTCTTGGTTTGCCATCGAATTCACCTAGCATGGAACTAAACGGTACAATCAACTCAACAAGCGGCTCAGTTGGAGTTACAGCAAACATGGGTCCCATCGCCACATCGAAAAACTGTTTTCAAACCGAGGTCGGTTCGCCTTCAAGTCGACATCGAAATGCTGGTAACAACCCATCAAACGTCAATGCCTGTGTGAATGTGATGAATCATCACCTAAACAGTAATCCTAGCACACCGCTTGCCCACCATTCGCCCAAGGATCTAGAATCTTTTAACTCAACCACAACTGCTGGTAATTGAATTTCTGTTTTTTTTTTTTTTTTAACTATTTGAGGCAATTCACGATTTAAATAACAATTTCCACAATTCCATAAGATTCTAAGAAAAATTTATCGAACGAAACTATAGAAACTATATTTGAAACCTAGTTTTCATTAATCACAATCACAATCACAATTTTGAGCAAATCGCTTTCAATGAAATCTGTTTTCTTTGTTATTTTTGAAGCTCAAACAAAAATGAATGAATCAACCACTCCAAATAGACATTAATTACATACATATTCTATAAAAGTATATGATATTTGCTAAACCGTATAGAAGGTGTTTCTGAAGAATTTCAAATTCAAATATATATGTGTATTGCAGTGAATAATGCTATATAGGCCAATATTAAGGAATTTTTCATTAGATTTCAAATTCTGTGGTATGTGTGTTTTTATTCTGGCAAACATTTTCTTTTATTATTTTTAAATAATTCCATACGCAGTATGAAAGAACTTATCCAGTAGATTTCTGCTCTGTTATAATAACAGTATAACAGTTTTTATTGGAAGAAATAATTATAAATATACTGATTAGTATGAATGTACTTTTTTTGTCGTAGACTTAAAATTCTGTCATACATGTGTATAAAAGTTTTTATTATAATGATCAAATCTATTTATATTTTTTTAGATAATATACACAAATAATTATTTTCTTCACACCAAATTCCAGTTCTTATAGATAGATAGATATGTATAACAGTTTTGTGATGATAAATATGTTTGAAAAATATTTGTTTGAGTGTTTTAGCAAAAAATATTAACATTAACAAATCGCTTGAATCTTGTGGCATAAAGAAATGTATCATTCTGCTACACATAAATTATTTATGGAATTTCCATGTTTTTCTAGGTGATATAAAAAATACTAGGCCAAGTCCACAGCGTCCTCGGTCGCCAGGTAACACCAATGCAAATGCTAATGTAAATGCTACGAATCATCTAATCGAACCGAATAATATGGACCCACGCTTTCCGGCAACCAGCCCGGGACTAAATTTTAATCCACACACACATGTGCAAAATAATCCAAACACTGCCTTGAACGCATACAAAATCTCCAATGGCAACAATCCCCTGGAGGTAAGTGCAAATAGATGTCGATGACTAAGACATACTTCCTACAGGGGTCGAGATAAAGTGAGAACTAATAAAAAGGTTCTACTGGTAGTCAATGATATGTGATGTGTCCTAGTGTCCTTTAATTTGATTGAATAGTAAAGACCTAGTATAGACTCCTAAATATAACAGATACTATCTATTTTCGAAGCTTGCTTACAATAACAATACTTTTTTTTTAGCGTCAAAATTGTGGAGCAGGTGGAGGACCTGTACAATTTGGTCGTCGTTCGGATAATATGCCCCTGAATCCGAACAGCAGCAGCAATCGACCAGCCCAGAATAAGATGACACAGAACTTTGATCCTATATCGTCATTGGCACAGATGTCCCAGCAGCTGACGAACTGTGTATCGGGCGTGGGTAGTCCCGCCGGCGGGATGAATATGATGGGCGCGGGTCCGGGTCCAGTTCCGGGACCAGTTGATATGAATATGGAGCATTCTGCTGCCGCTGCCGTTGGCTTGGTGCCTAATTTGGATGGCTCCAGCTTGGAACATATGGGTAATGCTCCCAACAATTGTCATTCAATTAATCCCTTGATTAACTCGATGGGTCAGCGCATGTTGAATCCCAAGTTAGCTGGTTTAGGGCCCGCCAGCTTTAGTCCGGGTCCAAATGGAATGATACGTGATGGATCCGGACACGGACCTGGGCCCGGTTTTCATGGGATATTACCGCCAGGCGCACGCATGATGGGTCGCATGCCAGTCAATTTTGGACCCAATTTCAATCCAAATATTCAAGTAAAGGCCAGCACACCAAATACAATACAGTATATGCCAGTGCGACCACAAAACAATAATAGCGGTAACAGCAACAACAGCAACAACAACAGTAATAATAATGGCAATAATGGAAGTGTACGAATGGCGCCCAGTTTGGAATTCTTGCAGCGATACGCCAACCCACAAATGGCCAACCCAATTGGCAATGATGGCAATCCCTTGATGATGAATATGAATTCAGCGCCCGGCGATCAACAACAACAACAACAGCAACAGAACAAAATTATAAATAATCATGTTGGAAGCATGAATTTTTTTCAAAACTGTAATCAGCTGGCTGGTCTGGACGATGAAGTTGTAGGGAATGTAGGACTGCCTGGGCATGCGGATATAACACCAATGATACGTGGCATGCGACCTCATGGTATGCGACAACATGGCGGTTTGGGCAACATTCGTTTACAGGCCCCAGCAGGCAACAATATTGTGAATCATCGACATCAGGGACAGTTCCCTGGCAGTGCCGATGGTTTGGATTGCAATGATCCGACTGTATTGTTTAACAATGGCGCCGGTAATTGTAATTCGCCAGCAATGTTTGCTGCAGCACAACAGCAACAACAACAGCATCAGCAACAACAGCCCCAAGGTCAACCGAAAGGTCACCAGCAGCACATAAAGTCAATGCCAGGTGGCATATGTCCAAGTCAAGTAGGCATGCAAGGACCAGTACAAGGTGTACAGGTACAGTTACAGGGGCAAGGGCATCCCGGCATGGTTGTTGGTCCCAACAATAGTAGCCTTATGTCATCAGCCGGTAACGGCGGTGGCGTTAATTTTGTCGGACCCTCGTCGAATGATCTAAAATATGCACAGCAATATCACAGTTTTCAACAGCAATTATATGCAACGAATACAAGAAGTCAACAACAGCAACAAATTGGCGGCAATATGATACCCATGCCACCAAATCTTTCGCCAAATCCCGCATTTTTTGTCAACAAATAAGATTGGCTCGGATTGAATTAATCTGTCAAACAATCGAAAAGCTAGTCTCTGTATCTCAAAGCATCGAGCATCAAAGCTTTCTGCAAATAAAATTTGTGTGTTGTTGATTTCCTTAGTTAAGGCGAATCTTACGTAAATTTACGAAGCTACGGCGAAATCATATTGGAAAAAAATATTGTTCATTCCCTGGCAAATTGATTAAACCAACGGAAAACCAACTTGAATAGAAAAATTTGGACCTAGCCGTAAATTATTTTATCACAGGTCAAATTAACTTGAAAAGAAAATTTTGCAAATTGCCAAGCCAAGGAAAAATCAACATGAAAAAAAAGCTTTTCACATAAAATTGAATCAAACGATTAACTGATGGGAATTACACATCACATGGCTGCAATTGGAAATACGTAAAGAGAATATATATACGAGAATCGATATCGGAGACATTGCTGTTTGTTTTGAAGGACAATGTATATGTATAATTAGACTTAGAATAACCAGCTCTGCAGCTCTAAATACTTATTATATGTATTAAACGCAATTAAGTAATTGTATGTAATATAATAACTAAATATACTATATATAGATATATATATATATATATATATATATATATATATATATATATATATATATATATATATATATATATATATATATATATATATATATATATGTGTGTGTGTTAAGAGAAAATAAAACGCATGTAAATTCTTCCATTAAACGTGTGAATAGAAATCCAACATCGATAGCCACATAACCATTTACATGATTTTTAGAACGTTAATCGATGGGAGAGAGCTATAGATGTCTTATAGACATTGGAAAACTAATTAATTAAAAGAAAGGGTTGAGTTTCAAATTTTCTGTTGTTTCCAAACAGACTGGATTTTGAAAGCTAGCATGAAATTTTCAGAAAAAGTGACTGTACGCAAAGATCTTGGAATTAAAAAAAAAAATTGTATCATTTTTAAATTGATTTATATTTTATTTTCATTTATTATTTTTTTTTAATATCGATAGTACGTTGACGATAGGAGCTAAAGATGTAGTCTTTTAATCTAAGAGCAATTCTCTTTATAATTTTCTATTCTGGGGAACGAATATAAATGGCTACTTGAATTAATACGTTTTAAATACTTCAAAATTTCATGCAAATCGAAATATACAATTTTATCTGAGCATACTAAAGGAGAACATGCTTAAATCTTTCGCCCTACAGTGTCTAAGATCGATAAGACTACATTACACCGGTAATCATACATCACATAGATAGAATATCCAGAACATTTGTCAAGTCAGTCAAGTTCGTATATGAAAATTTGCGTGCTTACATACGAGTATGTATGTATATATGTGGGGACTCACAGATAAGTGTTGTCGGTTGCAACTTATGATTCAGTAGTTTATAAGGGTTAATATAATGATAAATATTTCCTATTTTTTTTTCAGGAAGAAAAGCAAAAGCACAGGTTTCCGGTTTCTCGTCATCGGTGAATACTAAATCGTTCATCCTTGCATAATCTCTCACAAATATCTACTAATAATTACATTTAATCAAATTATAATAACAATTCCGAATCGGTCATCCTTCATTATTCAAGGAGTCCCATCAGGTTAATTAGGATAAAAATACATCATTTTATTGGTTACAATTGCGAATCGGTTAGAAATCGGTCTTCCTTCATTATTCGAGGAGTCCATCAGGTTATATCGGATAAACACTTTTGGATACATCTACCGTTATTTTTGAATTACAATTGGGAATCGGTTATGAATCGGTTATCCTTCAACATTCACACAGCCAACCCTATTAACCAAAAAGATTGCACAATAAGCCCCATTAATTTTCACTCTATAATAGATGAGTAAAACGCATTTAGTTTTGTTCTTAAAAAATAAAAATTAAATTTTAGTAAAATTGTGGTTGTTTATGAAACTAGATGACCATGCGATAATACAAGAATAGAAAAATCGTTTGACTTTTGATATAAAAAAGGTAATTTTGGTTGAATTTTTGTTGAGGTTTTGGTTTTAGATTGCTCAAGATGAGTGATTTATTTCCCTCTTCGTCTCCTCCTTCATCTTCTTAGTTACGGTCATGCACTCTCGCAATGGCTTGTTTTCTTTTGCCCCTTAACTCATTAATTTGTTTATTATACAAACAAAAATGTATGCATCGAACTAAGTTTCAGTCCATAATTTCGATACAAGTGCTTAGCATCGTCAAGCGCTGTGTGAGTGAACTCTGTGTGGCTCTTCCTGTCCCTTTCCCTCTTCCTAAATTCGGTCGAGCACCTCACCATTGCTTAACTCTCGTTTGTTGTGCAATCGAATGGTCGAGCCGAATGGAATCGAACTCGAACTCAAACTGGGACTTGGGTTCGGCCACAAGCTTGAGCCATGGCCTTGGCAAAGGCGCGTTGGAATGGTTATCTGTGTGTGTGTGCGTGTATGTATGTATGTTTTTTTTTGTGCTGTTTGTTGCGCTGCTTGTGCCTTTGTCTGCTGCTGATTCTTTTGCTTGTGGTGGTGGTGAGTTTTTGTACTCTGGAAAAAAACAAGATGGTTGGCGAAGCGAACGACTGACTCACACACATATAAATACACAATTACGTACACGCACACTATGATGTGCGCACTCCCCCATACACACACACACACACACCCTCAAATACACTATTGTAAAATGTTCATTTTTAAGTCCACCCCCGAAAAGTACAAAAATGGCAAATGAAACATTCGAAAGGAATTACTCATCCAATGGCTAACAGCGACACATTTAACTAGAAAAACCAAAAAAATGGAAATGGATAGCAAGTATTCGTCATTTCCATTTGCGCTCATTCCTATCGAAATATATTTCTATTTCTTCTTTGCTTAAAATCAAATTTATTACTTACTAATTTGATCATTTTTACATAAAGTTTCTATTAGCTTTAGGAAAACTCTAAACTCTAGACTTTTCCATTTACGGCTTTCGGGCATCCCAAAGGCTACATATTTTTTTGTCGATTGTACATAAAACTAAATATTTTCTATATATACCATCATATAAACATAGCTAAATATCCCGCGCTTTCTATTATTTTGTTTACCTGAACACCATAGAGACTTGAAACTTGGAATAGATGTATGCTCGTGTGTCCTCTAACGTAAATCTTAGAGAGTATTAGGCAAACTCAAATTTCTTGATTTAAAGATGAGTTTCCTTAAGGTCTCTATACCCGTATACGAAGTAAAATTAAGCTAGATATTTGGAATTTATATAAGGCCTAGTTGTGATACGCTCACCAATATACATGTATAGCACATATGCACGCCCAAACATTTGATAGTAACGTTACTGTCGAACTTTTTTTAAGAGTGACGATTATGTATTCACATTTACCGTAAAACGATGTCTCAGAAAAATGGGATCTTCTACAGTAAAAGAGCTAGATATTCAAATTCACGGATAAAGTTACTGATGTTTCTATTTTAAACAAAAAATTAATATATGTAGCTGTTTTGATTTCCAACATTTCAGTCGCACTACTATTTTTATGAGCACAGTTGTATGTATATACATATACATAAATGGTAAATCGTGGGTGCGTGGCAAATCGGAAATAAGTAATAGTTCCTAATGTACTGTAGATCGTTTCATGATATTTACTGACACCCTATTTAACTGTGAGCGAGTATTATGCAGTTGGTGGCGCTCGACTAAGTTTTTCAGTTCGATAAGTGTTCACATCAGCAGCAAACAGAGCTATAAATGGCATAGTCTGTCCATTGAACAGACGCGTTTGTGTACGCGTTTGTTTTTGGATAATATCCAGTTTTGTTAATTCCAATAAAGTTGAAAAATATATCAAGAAATATCATTGATTGATATTAATTTATATATATATATATATATATATAAATATATATATATATATATATATATATATATATATATATATATATATATATATATATATATTTTATATATATATATATATATATATATATATATATATATATATATATATATATATATATATATATATATATATATATATATATATATATATATATATATATATATATATATATATATATATATATATATATATATATATATATATATATATATATATATACGTACAATCGTACAATATGTAGCCTTTGGGATGCCCGAAAGCCGTAAATGGAAAAGTCTAGAGTTTAGAGTTTTCCTAAAGCTAATAGAAACTTTATGTAAAAATGATCAAATTAGTAAGTAATAAATTTGATTTTAAGCAAAGAAGAAATAGAAATATATTTCGATAGGAATGAGCGCAAATGGAAATGACGAATACTTGCTATCCATTTCCATTTTTTTAGTTTTTCTAGTTAAATGTGTCGCTGTTAGCCATTGGATGAGTAATTCCTTTCGAATGTTTCATTTGCCATTTTATATATATATATATATATATATATATATATATATATATATATATATATATATATATATATATATATATATCAATAATCAACCAAAAATTATGAGCACACTAATCAAAAAAACTTTTCGTCTTTATCAATTACACACTGTCGTTTTTTTTACTGTTTTCTTTGCTTTGAATCGTTCACTTTTGTTAGTTAGTCTGTCGAAGCTCCGACACTCAATTCATTTGTAGACATAGTAGGCTTCGCTGTTGAAAACGGAATGAATCGCCTGCTCACATAACGGTTTTGTTTTGCTAACGGGACAATACTCACATTCATATACTCAGTCGCGTCACACATGTGTGACGTCATGTGTGCTTTCCTTCGCTTCTCAATTCATTCATTCTCACACATGTGTGACGTCGCATGTACTGACTGTGCAATCCTTATGCCTAAGCTTGCTCAATTGCCTCACGTGCGTGGGTGTGTGTGTAAGCAGTTTAGGATGAGAGCTACTTCTTGCTGTCTTGCTCACACTTTCAACATTGCGTATGAGCTTGGATACCAAGTACAAGTGGCTGGCACGCACACATACATGCTGATAAATACATACATATGTGCGCTCACGCAGTTGCTCGTCCAAACCGGATTGAACTAGTTTGACGGCGCAACTCTGAAGGCCGATGATATGCAAATATATGTGATTGCCAACAACTGACCTAAGTTAGGGAACAATGTTCCAACCAACACAAAGAACCAAATGGACAGCATTTGTGTATGTATGTATGTAGCGTCACGGATTTAGGACGCAGACCGGTTTGACCAGTTTAACAGTCAGCAAGCCGAAGGGCTCGCGGGATGCTATGCAAATTGAGATGACCTATGCAGGGCAAAACAGGACAGAAGAGGATAACCCTTTTTCGATTGAGCCTTAGCACATATGTATGTATGCATTACTGCAGCGACCGTTAGCCGTTACCCAATACAAGCAAACTAATTTGAATACTTGCTGGGGCAGCTTCTGCAGCATCTCAGGATCACTAATGTCCTGCCGCTGTCCGTTTCGCCTTATGTAACCCTTTACTTTTATGGCGATGACAGTTACCTTTCGCTTTGGCTATCGTGAGAAAACCAGTTTTCCAGGTGCGTACTTTTGCCCGCCCCTCCCGACCCAGCCCAGTGTGCCAGAAATGTCCGATCAACGACCACCCAGCCAACAGCACCGATGCAGAAACTGATTCAAGGACCACACAGCCCATCATATCACATCACCTATCGTTCAATAGCAGCGCAACCCTTCGTCTTGAAGGGTGGCCCGAAAATATCTAAAGCCTAATTTACATAACTATGTCCATTTGATCATCCGACAGGCAGCGAGATCTATGAACAGAGCGCAGTAAAGAAATCTTTCTTGCTAATTGCTGTCATGCGAAAATTTCTTTAAGAGCATATTCTAAATTTCAAAAAAGACCATGCATCTTTCCAGTTCTATAACTAAGTGTATAGATCGTATACCACTCGAAAAATCTAACTCTAATGACATGTATAATAATCATCTTACAACGATCCCTCATCGTCTCCGTCTATAAATATATAATATATAAACTATATATGTAGGCTATTCCTATATGAAGAAATATATTTATGATATTTAGTGATTTACACTGCTAGCCAGCTAAAAATATCAAATTTATATAGCTACGCTATATTGGGGGCGTTTCCCGACTCTAAACCTTCAAAAATGTTAAAATTTGATCAGAATCGCAATCCTATCTTGCTATCTTTATTCTCAGCTTTACCTCAATCTCCATTAACTGACCTTCTCCTTATTTAAGATCCTTGTTTCTCCGACTATATTTGGCTGTGAACAGAATATATGTATGTCTGTGTGCTCAGCTACAGTTGTTGATTTTATCTATAGCTCATACTCAACTAGCTGAAGCTCCATATCGATATCGAGAGAGCCATTCGGCTCAATAGGATCTGTGCGATCTATGAGAAAATTTCAAGTATCGGATCTCTTACAGTATTAGAGATAGACGGCTTATCAAAACTCCACTGGGTGACTGGGTCCGTCAAGCAAGTCCCAATTGATATGGGACATTTATCATAAGTAATATATATTGGATTAAAATTATTGGACCAATTGGAGAATACGCAAAATAGGTTCATTGATAGACTTGACTTGATTTTATTTAGATTTTAGTCATTGAACTCTCCCTCGCCATTGCTTTGCAGTACCCCAATTCTTTTTTCGCTTCTGGCCAAAAAACTGACGAAATATAAAGCTTAGTTTTTTGCAGCACGACTGTACATTTTGCTCTACAATTACCATTTGAATTTATGCCTCCACCCCCACACTTCTCTTTCTCTCTCTTGAACACCCTACACAATTTCACCATCAATATCAGCCATCGCCCATCGCCCACCGCCGACTGCCCACCGCCCCACAGTCCATTTCCCAGTTCATTTTCCCACCACCCTCGTCGCTCGGGCGGGTGATTTAAAAATTTAATGCCTCGCGGCTATTAATGGTAGGAAAATGCTTGCGTAATAAAACAAAACGGCAGTGGTGGTGGGTGGTTGGGTGGTTGGGTGGTTTTGGTGGTGCGCAGGACAAGCGTTCGACATAAACTGGAACGCAAAATGAAGAAGAAAAATAAGAAGAGGAAGAATTGACAGGCAGGGCAGGCGAGAAAAATCAAAAGAAAAAATAAATATGGCGTGCGTTGCCAAAATAAGAAATTTTAAATTCAAATATTGATGATTATGATGATGATGATGATGACAATGACGATGACGATGATGATGATGATGATGATGCTGATGATGATGATGATGATGATGGTGATGATGATGAAGATAATGACGATGGCGATGGCGATGATGATGATGATGATGATGATGCCCACTCACTGCTGCCGAGTACAAGCGGCGGTCGTTGTTGGCGTTCGGCCGTGCGGCAAGTGAAACACCAAAACTTTTATTTTTAGCCTTCGCCTTCGTTGTTGACTCTGTCGTTCGTCCTGAATTGAGTCCTGTGCCACACAGGACGCTGGCTGGACTGGGCGCGAAGAAGAAGACACTGAGAATTCTGCTCTGCTCTGCTTCCGTTTTTGTACATCTCCAAAGCTGGCAACTGGGAATGGGGGCTGTCGTCGCTGGTGGTTGCTTTTCTTATTTATTTCACAAATTCTTTTTCTCCCCGTATTACTTTTGCACACAGAAAAAAATTGAAAGGAAATTGGAAGAAGGCGCGGGCACCTGCGGGAGGAGCAGCAGACCAAGACGACTCGACGCGACTCCTGCTACGAGAACCTAAGTTTTTGTTTCATTTTTTCCCAATTCTGATCCTAGCGAAAGAACGAATATCTACCAATTATGAACATACTAAATTACGAAATAACATCTATTTCGAACAAATTTCAAGCAATTTAATAGATAGATATAATATGTATACAAATATTATAATACAGTTGAGCTTATGTTTCAACAACAAAAGTACCTTCGCCTCCTCAAATTCAAACTGACAACTCGATAATCAAACTATATTTACCTTGAACTATGATGGAGTCGAGCGCTAACGGATTCTAATAGTCATTCACGGTCAGTAAAGGCGTTGATGATCAATCTCAAGAGGATGCTCCAAATCCAAAAGTTCTGCAGACATCGGTTTTTTCGGTTATGATATACCAGATCTAGTATTTCCCGATTCGCCACGTCCGGTATGATCTTATGATCCTGGTTAACAATACATATGTATATGTTCCAAATTTCAACTCTAAATAGTTTGCGCTCATACGGAGAGACTGACGAACGGATGGACTCACGGACACCATGGTGGACATGGCACAAAAGTAACAAAAACTTTTCACTTTGCGGTCAAGTATTGTATGCATATTGTATAATGGAAATTAATCACACCATTGGTGTATCGTAAAACTGAATGGACCTTAATGGATCTTGAAAATTGGAAGCCGCCATTCAAAAAATATATTTCAAATAAAGAAACAAATGCAAAGTCGATTTTGGCTCTAAAAATGTGAGTGAGATTGTCACAAATAGCAATAGATCGTAACGTTTTCAATTGATTTCATCGAAAGGAGCGAAGTTATCGGTGGTTTGCCTTGCCTATTTCTGCCTATTACTAAAATTTTAGCCAAATTAATACACCCTTCAGGTATACTTTATAACCTAACAGGAGCATCTTTCAGTCATTGCAAGAATCACATTTGTCATATCAATATACATTTGTTTTAGCGCATATATATATATGCAAACCTGGTATATTTGAAGATGTTGGCAGCAGTCTGCTTGGTCTTGACTAGAGCTAGGTCGGAATTTTTACCATTTATTTTGGGTATATTTGCTATCCGTTTATACGAATCAGGGTTCCCTCTTATTTAGCTCAGCATATATAAGGGTTTTCTAGTCACATCTATAAGGTGTAACATATAACATATATATATATATATATATATATATATATATATATATATATATATATATATATATATATATATATATATATATGTATATATATATATGCAATAATATATATATATATATATATATATATATATATATATATATATATATATATATATATATATATATATATATATATATATATATATATATATATATATATATATATATATATACAAAGTTCTTATGTAGAGAAATTCAAGCTACGATAAAACACCTTAAGTAGAGACTCATATATATTTGTATTTAACATTATATACTACTAATCCATAATATATATTTTTTTGTGGATTATTTTTATTTGCATCTGTCCGATAGGACAGTTAGCAAATTAAAGTGACTTAACATTAATACATATACATTATACAATGTTTTATTTTTGTATGACTAGAGGTAGATTAGCGTAAAGCAATCCCAGCGATGTGGAAGGTCTAAAGTGTGATATCTTTTTAGGCGGTGGGTGACGGTGCTGTTGTTAAGTAGGTTAATGCAAGGGATATAATTATTGATTCACATATTTTTACTGCTAATAAAACTTGAAGTATATGCGAATGAAACTGTACTTTTTTTTATAAATACGTTGTTTCACTCGTTCACAGGGTGAAATGTTTGTCCGTGTATACACCCACGAAGGGCGTAGAAAAGTCTTTTATTTAAAGCGCCATTAAAGCTAGAAACTATTTTGGGAATTTGGAATAAATACTTTCTTGGCCAAAAGTATTTGGTTGATATTCCTACGTCCATTGGGACGTAGCGAATCAAATCAGTTCCAGAAATACAGAATTTGAGAGCTTTAGGGAAACTTGCAGCAGGATCAGCTGCTCCACAAACAGATACATGCATGACCCACTCGTGAAATTATATGTAACAAACAGAAGGAGACGTGGCAGACTTCATAAAGTATATACATATATTTTTAATCAGGACGATGAGCTGATCAGATATATCCATGTTCGTCCGTCCTTTTGTCCGCCCGTATTAACGCAGCGATCTTGTAATCCACAAAAGTTAGTGATTTGAAATTTGAAATGTATACTCGTGTATACCATACACAGTGCGAGTTTATCATTTTTACCCTAATAAGTCAACCCATTTCCTTATTATTCATCAAAATTGATAATTTGACTTTGTTTTTAATCGTTCTTTGCAAATTGGGGGGGGGGGGGGGGGGGGGGGA
>JAWNON010000230.1:0-2500 GCA_035045945.1 Drosophila anceps | reverse complement strand
GAGATACTCTGAGCCCTATGTTGAGCGGACATTCCAATCATTCTACGCTTCATTTACACATACATACATACATAGCAATCAACACATGCACATACACATACGCACCCTAACTGCTCAGCTTATGCAGTAACTGCGCTTGGGCTGCAGTAAGGGCTATATTATGGAAACTTAATTGTTGAATCATTATACCATGCATCCATAGAAAATGGAAGTCAGGGTATTATGGTTTGGTGAAAATGTATGTTACGTTGCAAACCCCATAAAGTACATACATTCTTGATCTTGACCATGTCCATATGTCCATCCGTCCGTCCGTTCGTCCCCCCCCCCCCCCCCCCCCCCCCAATTTGCAAAGAACGATTAAAAACAAAGTCAAATTATCAATTTTGATGAATAATAAGGAAATGGGTTGACTTATTAGGGTAAAAATGATAAACTCGCACTGTGTATGGTATACACGAGTATACATTTCAAATTTCAAATCACTAACTTTTGTGGATTACAAGATCGCTGCGTTAATACGGGCGGACAAAAGGACGGACGAACATGGATATATCTGATCAGCTCATCGTCCTGATTAAAAATATATGTATATACTTTATGAAGTCTGCCACGTCTCCTTCTGTTTGTTACATATAATTTCACGAGTGGGTCATGCATGTATCTGTTTGTGGAGCAGCTGATCCTGCTGCAAGTTTCCCTAAAGCTCTCAAATTCTGTATTTCTGGAACTGATTTGATTCGCTACGTCCCAATGGACGTAGGAATATCAACCAAATACTTTTGGCCAAGAAAGTATTTATTCCAAATTCCCAAAATAGTTTCTAGCTTTAATGGCGCTTTAAATAAAAGACTTTTCTACGCCCTTCGTGGGTGTATACACGGACAAACATTTCACCCTGTGAACGAGTGAAACAACGTATTTATAAAAAAAAGTACAGTTTCATTCGCATATACTTCAAGTTTTATTAGCAGTAAAAATATGTGAATCAATAATTATATCCCTTGCATTAACCTACTTAACAACAGCACCGTCACCCACCGCCTAAAAAGATATCACACTTTAGACCTTCCACATCGCTGGGATTGCTTTACGCTAATCTACCTCTAGTCATACAAAAATAAAACATTGTATAATGTATATGTATTAATGTTAAGTCACTTTAATTTGCTAACTGTCCTATCGGACAGATGCAAATAAAAATAATCCACAAAAAAATATATATTATGGATTAGTAGTATATAATGTTAAATACAAATATATATGAGTCTCTACTTAAGGTGTTTTATCGTAGCTTGAATTTCTCTACATAAGAACTTTGATATATATATATATATATATATATATATATATATATATATATATATATATATATATATATATATATATATATATATATATATATATATATATATATATATATATATATATATATTATTATTGCATATATATATATACATATATATATATATATATATATATATATATATATATATATATATATATATATATATATATATATATATATATGTTATATGTTACACCTTATAGATGTGACTAGAAAACCCTTATATATGCTGAGCTAAATAAGAGGGAACCCTGATTCGTATAAACGGATAGCAAATATACCCAAAATAAATGGTAAAAATTCCGACCTAGCTCTAGTCAAGACCAAGCAGACTGCTGCCAACATCTTCAAATATACCAGGTTTGCATATATATATATGCGCTAAAACAAATGTATATTGATATGACAAATGTGATTCTTGCAATGACTGAAAGATGCTCCTGTTAGGTTATAAAGTATACCTGAAGGGTGTATTAATTTGGCTAAAATTTTAGTAATAGGCAGAAATAGGCAAGGCAAACCACCGATAACTTCGCTCCTTTCGATGAAATCAATTGAAAATGTTACGATCTATTGCTATTTGTGACAATCTCACTCACATTTTTAGAGCCAAAATCGACTTTGCATTTGTTTCTTTATTTGAAATATATTTTTTGAATGGCGGCTTCCAATTTTCAAGATCCCATTAAGGTCCATTCAGTTTTACGATACACCAATGGTGTGATTAATTTCCATTATACAATATGCATACAATACTTGACCGCAAAGTGAAAAGTTTTTGTTACTTTTGTGCCATGTCCACCATGGTGTCCGTGAGTCCATCCGTTCGTTAGTCTCTCCGTATGAGCGCAAACTATTTAGAGTTGAAATTTGGAACATATACATATGTATTGTTAACCAGGATCATAAGATCATACCGGACGTGGCGAATCGGGAAATACTAGATCTGGTATATCATAACCGAAAAAAAAACCGATGTCTGCAGAACTTTTGGATTTGGAGTATCCTCTTGAGATTGATCATCAACGCCTTTACTGACCGTGAATGACTATTAGAATCCGTTAGCGCTCGACTCCATCATAGTTCAAGGTAAATATAGTTTGATTATCGAGTTGTCAGTTTGAATTTGAGGAGGCGAAGGTACTGCTGCTG
>JAWNON010000229.1:0-5000 GCA_035045945.1 Drosophila anceps | reverse complement strand
GCTTATCTTTCTTAACCAGAATTTTCGTATTATTCTGGATTATGTTGGTTAATTCTAATATTTCTTTTGGACTTATTATATGTAGGACCATTTTGAACTCGCTAACCAGCTCCACCGTACTTTCCCCCAGCGATATGAATCCGGTTTCAACCTGGATCGGGGTTATGTTGATCATTGCCGTCGACAGTGTTGGCAACAGGCACATGATGAGGAGTGTCAACGTTATCTGAAAATTTTGTAGGTCTTTTAATGTTTGTTGTATGGATGTTTTGTAATTTTGTTTTCCTAAATTTGGGTTCCTCTTTGTGTCTTAAGTTTTTGTAATTTTTTATAAATCCTTCTGTTCTGGTTTCTATGTAAGTTTCCCTGTTATTGTTTAGCTTTGCTATTTTTCCAGCTTTTTGTGCTGTCATTCTGTCATATAATTCTTTGTGATCGACTTTATGGTTTTGTACTTCGAACGGTGTAGATTTTGTGGTGGTGTGGTGTGTATTGTTGTAAAAGTATACAGCTCTGGCCATTTGTTCAATTATAGGTCTTTTCTCTTCTATATTTAGTGTACGAATTTTCTCTGTCAATGTATTATTAAGTCTTTCGACATCGCTATTGCCAGTATGACTATTTGGCTTTGTTGAGTGGTATTCTATGCCTTCTTTTTCCAGGAATTCTCTGACGTTCAAGCTATTGAATTCGTTGTCGAAGACAAATTTCTGGACTTTCCCTTTTATGGACAAGAACTGTTGAATGTGTTCTACTATTGTGATACTATTTCTATCGGTCAGTGGCAAGCAAGTGGCGTGTTTTGAGAATTTGTCAATGAATATTGTGAAAGATTGTTTTGAATTCACATATGTGTCCACATGTATTATCTCGTTGCAGGTTTTTGGTGTTTCTGTTAGGTGGAAGTTGTTTTTAATGGGTTTCCTATCATATTTCCCACCACTGCAAACGTCGCAATTATTTATTATTCTGTGGATATGTGTTTTAAGATTGGGATGGTAAATTTTAAGTTTAAGTTTCTGATAGGTAGCAACTATCCCGCAATGGCCACTCTCGTTTTTATGAAACAGAGCTATTTGGGTGTGCAACTCATCTTCAGACTCTATGTCTGTAACGAACCTGGTACATTTTACGAACCTTACTTTTGGATTGGAAGTGTATTCCTTTGTTAATATTTTTTGAAATTGGTAAAATTCATGGTCGCTTAGGTGTGAAAAAACTCCTATCTTTCCTGCTGTTATTTCTCGTCTGAGGAGGTTTACTGCTTGGTTGTTTTCCAAGTCTTTTTTGCTAATATAAATTCTCTTTCTGCCAAACACTTGTACTATGGTGTTGGGTTTCTTTTCTGTGAAAATTATTTGTGTTTTGAATCTGTTGACTGCCGTTTCTAGTATGGACATGTTAAAACCCTGATCCTCTTCGTTAGAGTGAACTGTTTCAGTCAGGGATTTGTTGTCTTCTTCGTCTGTTGATTCGGCCTCCATTAGGTTAATTTCGTCTTCTTTAATCCTACTCAAAAAATCAGCAATATTATTATTTTTTCCTTTTATGTATTCTATATGGAAATTGTACTCCCCTAGATTAATGAGCCATCTCTGCAATCTTGGGCTTATATCTTTGCCCGTATATTTAGCCATCAGCCATTTTAAGGGTTGGTGATCGCTCTCGAGGTCGAATTCTCTACCATAAACATACGGTCGAAAGTACTTTACGGCCCACACTATGGCTAGAAGCTCTTTCTCTATAGTCGAGTAGTTGCATTCATGTTGATTTAATGTTCGGGATGCATATGCGATTGGGTGGCTCTCTTGAGATAGCACTGCTCCCACCGCGAAATTACTGGCGTCTGTAGTGACAGTGAATTTTTTGGAAAAATTTGGGTATCGTAGGACTGGACTGTTTGTAACTAGTGTCTTCAACTTTTCGAATGCAGCTATATAGCTTGGGTCGTCAGTGTTGATCGTCTCGTTTTTCTTCAGATACCTTGACATGGGGAATGCTATTTTTGCATAATCCCTAACGAACTTTCTGTAAAATCCTGTCATTCCCAGGAATGATTTAATTTGTTTTGCCGTTTTGGGTAATTTTAAATTTTGTATAATATTTACTTTGTCTGAGTTCGGTCTAATACCGTGAGTGGTCAGGATGTGGCCAAGAAATTGTGTTTCTTTCTTAAGAAAGTCACACTTATCTACTTGAATTTTCAAATTTGCCTCCTTCAAGGTTCTAAATATTTTCCTTAGGGTGGTCATATGTTCCTGAAGGGAGGTGCTAAAAATTAATATGTCGTCCATGTAGACGACACAGTTGTCATTAATATGATCTTTCAAGACTTCATTCATGAGCCTCTGGAATGTCGATGGAGCATTTTTTAGTCCGAACGGCATTCTGACAAACTCATAGTGACCTGACGGTGTTGAAAATGCCGTTTTTGGTCTGTCTTCCTCTCTTACGAGAATTTGGTGAAAACCCTTCGCCAGATCGAGGGTTGTGAAATATTGGGATCTACCTAATTTATCCAATAGAGAGTTTAGATTAGGGATTGGAAATCTGTCATCGACCGTGAATTCGTTTAATTTACGGTAATCTATGACGATTCTGAACTTTTTTGACCCTGAATTATCGAGTTTTTTCTCGACGATCCATAAGGGACTGTTGTAGGGTGAGTTACTCTTTTTTATTATGTTCTGCTCAAGCATTTCCTTTATCTGTCTATTTATTTCTTTTTCATGTATTTGGGGATATCTATATATTTTAGAATATAAAGGCCTATCCACTGTGGTAATTATTTCATGGGAAATTTGGTTTGTTGCTGACAAAACGTCCCCCTCTTGAAAAAATAAGTCGTCAAATTCCGCGAATAGGGTTTCGACGGCTCGACGTTCCTCGTCATTTAAATGAGCGAGGTTGAAGCGATCTCGTATATCTTCTCTGTTCACGGGTTGCAGAGCACAAGCATTGTACATTGCTTCTGGGTATTCGTAATCCAAAAAATAAAATTTTCTATCGAGTAATTGTACATATTGCTCTGTGTTGTTGATTTGAGCATTGAAGGCTTTTAAGAAATTTTGGCCTATTATTGCCGAGAAATTTTTGTTTGAGAAATCTATAAGTTTCCACTGTAGTGTCCCCGAGTAGGGTATCTCTTTTGGAAATGGTGTTGTTACGGTGTATTTCACGACATTAATGCCGTTAAGAGTTTTATAAGAGCATGGTTTGGTGAGTTCTGTTTTGGGGTATTGGAATTCGAGAATTCTTGATTTTAAGATGCTTGTCGTCGCACCAGTGTCGACTAAGCATTTAATTTTTCTTTTCCTATTGTCCACACTATTATGGGTAAGGTTGCTCTAGGCAAGGAATCAAAAAATTTACCTGTTCTTCCTCTTCTTCTTCTGCCTGATTTTCTTCTAAAGTCCCAATCTCCATGGGTGTGGGATCATTCTTTTGAGTGTCAACGCTCATATGAGACATTCTTGTCTGTCTTGAGCTGTTACTCTTGTTGTTATAGTTAGGTTTAAAATTTGGGTTTTGGGTGGGTTGTGACCTGTTATACGACTGTTGGTTGACTTGGTCACTCTGAGGTGGGCCGGCGTTATTATTGGTGTTTGGTCGGCCACCCTGATTCTGTTTGGTATTGTTATTATTACTAGTAAACTGATTATTCTGGGTTGCGTTGTTATGAGTGGTGCTAGTGTTAGTGTTAGCCTGTTTGTTATAGGTATTGTTCGAATTTTTTCTATACTTCTGTAAAATAGCTCTGGGATCGTCCAGTGCTTTAATATTTGAATATTTCGTTTGTAAAGCATGCATAGATATGCCCTGATCGACATGAATCCTGAATGGAGTGTCTATTTTATTCATTAGCATGTTTAACAAATCTCTATCTACTTTATCATTTTCATACATGGCTGGTTTGGATTCATCGAACATATATATTTTATTTATTTCGCACTTTGCTTTCTCAAACTCCTGGAACAAATCTCTTAAACTACTCACTTTGATGAATCTACATCTATCGAATACGTCCTCGTAGGTCATCCTGGGTCGCATTTGCTCCATCAGTTTGGTCTTCATTTGGTCCCAGCTAGGCTCCATCCCCAATTGTCTGATGAAATTTGCTGCTGTTCCCGACACCTTTTCATTAGCGACGATGCTAGTGCCAAACCGGATCAGTAATGCGTCTCCCTGGCATAATGTCATGAGGAACTCCACAGATTTTATAAAAGCCAACACATCATGTTGGTCGTCGAGCTGCCTTAGCTGGCGAAACTGCTGGATGATATCTTTGTTTGACAGCCACTGGATTGGTTGTTGTTGTTGTTGTTGCTGCTGTTGTAGTTGTTGTTGTTGTTGTTGCTGCTGCTGTTGTAGTTGTTGTTGTTGTTGTTGATTTTGTTGCCTTAATAGGTTCAACTCTCCTTCTTGTTGAAGCAATATTGTTTTTAAATTATCCATCTCTGCTTCCATTGTAGTTTAAATTAAAAAATTTCTCGCGGATTAACTTTGGTTAATTCTGAACGTATTTGTCCGATTTCGACTGCGCCAATTATATTTGTTGAAAGAACGAATTTTTATTCGCTAGATATCTTTAGATATCTTTATTTATTTATTTAAATTTAGATTTAAATTTTGATTAAGTTTGTTGAATTAAATGACAACAGATATCTTTAGATATCGTGGGTTTCTTTATTAGCTTTTAGAACTGGAACTTCTGTCCGGTTACAATTGAATCTTAAGACTCCCCATATAATTTGCTTTGGCATATGCAAATGCCCATTTCGTTTGTTTCATAAATTGCTGATCGAACATTTGCAACGGAAGCGACGGCGACGTTTCCGTTGTTTATGCTTTTGAAATTTGATCTCGGTTCAAGTACCTCTGCATGATTATGCTGATCTCGTCGTTATCAGCATTTCCATGCATAAGCTTATTTGTTTGTCCAGCTTTGGCTTTTTGTACAATTATGTTATTTGTTTGTGCGACTTTAATTGGTTGCATAA
>JAWNON010000228.1:0-10000 GCA_035045945.1 Drosophila anceps | reverse complement strand
AGAGCTAGAGACTGAATTGAATTTTTTAGGTTCGTGTATGGCATGCGCATATCAAGTTTGGGTCAGAAATGCGATAACTATTACTGCTTCACTGTTAATGATTTAATATCGTATCGAGATTCAGTAGTAAATTTATATCTCGTACTTCATTGAAGCTAGAGTTGCCAAATTTTGGATTTGGGTCTATTTATATTTTATACAATTTCCGTCCTAATTTGCAAAAAATGTATTTTAAATTCAATACACTGTTCTTTGGCAAATATATACATATAAATGTCATAATCACGCTTTAATAATTTGATTACAAAAGTCCATGTAGAAGAAAACTTATTCAAAACATAAGTTTCCGTAATATAGCCCCTACTGCAGCCTGCGCCTGTGCTTAAGCGTGTATGCGTGCGTCGTGTGCGCATTCACACATGTGCATAAGTACATAAGATATGTGCTTTCTCGCATATTCTAAGTATCGAAACTGCTTGATTTGATTGAATTGTAGTTGAATTATCAGCTGGTACTTTACTTTTGGATTTGTTATCAGCTGTTCAAGCAGTGAAGTGGTGGTGTTGATAGAATTGGTGCACGTCGAAATCCCAGGTTCGGAATCAGGCCATGACTATATTTTTTTTTTTTTTTTTTGTCAAATATAAAGTTGCAGTGCTCAGGGGATCTCCAAGTCGGGCATCGCCGACTAGAGCATTCTTACTTGTTTTTTTTTTCTTGGCGGAGAGTATCTTACCATCATGGGTCTTCATATGTGCTCTCAGGTTGCAAGCTAGAGCAAACCTCTTTTTACATAATTCACAGCCATGCGGTTTATCGCCTAATAAAAAAAAAATGATAATTTAAATTAGCAGAAATTTGTATATTAAAGATAAAATTCTGTAGGTCATAATAACATACAATTCCAGATCTGATATCTGTAACCATATAAATAGCAAACAATGTTTCAGATTATGGAATTTAGTTTAGCTTTAGTATAAAATATCATACAATTTTATATCGAAAATTTTCAGACACTGTGATTGTTCTAAAATTAAAAGTGAAATTAGTATCATTTACTAAGTATACTTTTGAAAAAGTTATATGCATATAAGCTCTTCAAACATGAGAGTTAGTTGATTTCTTGATAATGGAAATATATTGATCATTGGAAACAAAATTGATCAGTGAAAATTGATACTTGAAAAATTAAGTTCTTAGCTTTAATGGGATTCTAGTTCGCCAAATCAAAATTGTTCAAAAATTGACTGACTTTGCATTACTAATATGTAGAATTTAGTTTACTGATTACTGATTACACATTTTAAGCTTTATGGAGACATAAATATTTACTATTACGGTTTTTGATTAGTTGATGTACAAATTCTTTTTATTATAATTTTTAATTATTTGGGAACATTCAGATACATAGGCAGTTTTAATTGAAGTTAAATAAAACTTACCACTATGAAGAAACATATGATTCTTCAAATTAGTCTCCTTCGAAAATCCGCGGAAACAAATTGAGCATTTAAATGGCCAGGATCCACTGTGAACATATTTGTGCGACTTTAAGTCACCAGGAGTTGGAAATGATTTATCGCACAAATTACATTTATGTGGCTTTTCCTTTTTTTTTAATCAACAAAAAAAATATAGTTTTTCAAATTATTATTGTCAAACATGAGTAGCATAGAGAACAACCTAGTCCATAGAAAAAACTAACAAAAAACAAATAAGAAAGTTGCAGTTGAGCGTTACTAACTGCAGTTTAATTTTCCGATTTCCCAATTTGTCAATTTTGGGCGTGGAAAATCGGAAAATGTTAGTAGCCTTTAGACCATGAATGGGATCATTCTTAATTGCTTTGAGATGAACATTGCACCAGTATATTGCACCACATGTCAAATTATCCCTAACTATTATAATCGACAAAATTAGCTTAAAATTCGGTTTATTGTGTTGATGTGTTAGGTTAAGTTAGGTCATCAATGGTTAATTGTGTTAATGTGTTAAGTTAAGTTAGGTTATCAATATTTTATTGTATTATTGTGTTAGGTTACGTAAGGGGTTCAATGGGTATTCAAATATAATTGAAGTTTTACCTTGATATGTGTCATCCTATGGTAATACAAGTTGCTGCTGGCAGTAAACTTTTTACCACATACCTGACATTCGTGCGGTTTTTCACCTGAGTGAATTCGTCTATAATATTATTGTGGACATAAGTTACTTTATTTGGTATTAATTTTAAAATATTTGTACCTGTGCGTATTCAAAGAGCTCGAAGTACTAAATCCTTTTGCACAAACCATACAAATATGAGGTTTTTCTCCTGTAAATAAATTTCATAATAAATAAAGTAATATGGGAAATTTTATATTTTCTTTTATCTTCTAAACTTTTATTGCAAGAAGCTTAAGAAGTGGATAATTGAGTTACTAGTGACCTCCTGTATCGATGACCTAAAACTAGTTTATACTCCTGTTTGAGTGTGTGGCATATCGAAAAACACTGTAATTTCCACAGTTTTGGAGCATAAGCCAATTTTTAGAAAAAGTATAGGGTAACGAAACTTTAAAAAAAAAGCTGTATTTTTTACAGTTTTAGAGCTAGAAATCTAATGAGCAAATTACCTAATGACCAAAGTATTCTGCAGTCGGTAACGCCCTACTGCAACTATCTTGTTTATTTTTATTTTTATTTTTTTTTTTTATAAAAATGATTGACTACATGATTTTAGTCGAAAATTTGTATAAGTTTGCAGCTATAGCGAAATGAAGATCGAGGTTAAGGATATCTCCTAGTTGGATACCTTCTAGTAGAGCTTTATTGATTCATTCAATCATAGTTAATCATTGAAAGGTTATTTTAAGGAATATAGTTATATATATATATATATATATATATATATATATATATATATATATATATATATATATATATATATATATATATATATATATATATATATATATATACATATACATATATATATATATATATATATATATATATATATATATATATATATATATATATATATATATATATATATATATATATATATATATATATATATATATATATATATATATATATATATATATATATATATATATATATATATATATATATATATATAATAATATTGTACCTGTATGTGTTCTCATATGTCTTTTAAGCAGACTTGGCCTATCGAACGCTTTTTTGCAGACTTCACAGGGAAGTAAGGATCTTTCGTTTTTGCCCGTTCGTTGTTTTGCTACTCCGTATTGATAATTTTCAAAGTTAATTTTATTTTTGGAAGAAAATGCAGTAATATCCTCAAATGCAAATTTATTTCTTTCGTCCATCGATGCAGATGATGCAGTTGAGTTGTCAATTGTGCAATCATTAAGTGATAATAAGGAACCAGAAGAGTCACTCGAAATTGACTTTTGTTCGTCCTCACTTACGGGTGGTGATAGCGGTAAATTTGATGTTTTATACATTAATGCTAGTGATAAATCAAGTGGAGTATCTAAAAAAGTGGAACAGAAATAAATTTTTTTTTTTTGATATTTCTTTGTAGGTAAATACCCTGTAGAATCGCGTCCATAGTTTTTCTATAAAGCGTGGAACGAACAGTAAAAAATATTCTATCTTCTGGTCGTTCTGGTATAAAATAAGCAACTAGTTCCCGATAAGTTTTGATTGGCTTTATAACTTCATACAACGGATCTCCTTTAACCATCGAACAAATTACATTTACATTTAAGTCAAATGAATTGGCAATTTTAAGAAATCTTATCCAATTACAATGGACAATGCGCTTTCCATAATTATATGAAATTTCATAATATAAACCATGCCGGTATCTTAACTGAAAAATAAATAAATATATAAATATTTAATATTAAAAAATTCTCAAGTAAAAAAGTTCAAGTCGAGGGTGCCCGACTAGGAGATCCCCTGAACCCCGTCTGTTTTTAAAAATACTCCATTGCTTGTATCTAGCATAAACTTATGCAAAATTAAATAAAATTTTCGAACTTATACTATCGCATGCTTATCAAAAAAAAAATTTTTTTTATTGAGAAATAAATAAATAAAATAAATTGAAGAACAATATAAACCAGTAAGAAAACTCAAGTCGGAGACTAGAAGACCCCCGTCCCATCTGAGTTTTTAAATACTCCATAGCTTGTATCTAGCAAAAACTCATTAAAGAAAAACAGCTAAAAAAAACTCAAGTAGGGCTGCCCGACTAGAAGATACCTTGAACCCCAAAGGATTTTATACCCTGAACTCATTGTTCGGCGCAGCAGCTAATAATTTTTCTTAAAATAAGCCCTTTTAATTCACCGTCTTCTTTTGAATGTCATTCTCATTTACGCTTAGTGCGCTCAAGCACATAAGAAACTTAACACACATATATATGTAAGCTGATTTCGACTTCCCTACTTATCGCTCGTTTCTACTTCTATTCTTAAACTTTGTAAGTCTGTCCTAAAATTGTCTTCAAGAGCGCAACATCTATCGTTGCCATTCTCGCAACACTAATGTCATGGATACAACATTAAATTATTGAATAATAAGCTAATTAAAGTTAAATGACTAGTTTTTATTTTGCCAATGATTGGAGCCAGAGTTGCCAAAAAATCTCGGCACCTTCCAACATTTTGTTGACAACGAAGTGATTCATACACTCCGGGGTGTAGTGCTTTAAAAGTTAAACAATTTCGTCGTAACACAACTAATTATTCGAGCAAAATAGTGCATTCAAATTAAGATTCAATTCGATCATAAAACATCAATTCAAAGCATAAAGAGTGCACAAATTAGTGCTTTCAAATATCATACGGCAGTGTATCCAACTGTGAGTGTATTATCTCCAGCTTTTCCATTCCCTTTTTTATCGTTTGTTTCGTTCGTTGCGGTTTGGTGACTTTTCTTCAGCGTCTGCATAGAAAACGCGCTAAACCCAAAAGCTGTGTTGATAATAGATACATAAAATAATATATATATATATATATATATTTATATATATATATATATATATATATATATATATATATATATATATATATATATATATATATATATATATATATATATATATATATATATATATATATATATATAAGAAGAGAGGCAAGAGACTCTCTCGGTGCCTCAATTGCCTAAGAATAAGTTGCATAAGTTGAGAGATTGCAAATCTGGCTCCTGCCGCACTTGCCAATCGAAGCACCACACTCTATTGCATTACAATCCGTCAGAAATAGACACATTCACATCTCTTTTTCAACATGATCAACAAGCACATCCAATACATCCCACTACCATGGTTCACCTTCTCTTAATCAAGCCCACATATCTTCTAGTTCGTCTGATGTTTTTGCTTCTAGCCACTGCTATAATACTTATAAGAACCGAGCTGGAACATTCATTCCGTGCCGAATTTTTGACTTAAGATCTCAGCTTCGTCACCAGTCGCTTTGCAAATAAACTTCAACTTCAAAAAAACGAATCGCTGGCATTGACATTGGAGATGTCAGCTTTCCCACAGAAGGTTACTCAGTTGATCTAGTTCTGAAATCGCGGATTTCAGATTATTCCATTAGTATCACAGCAATCGTCGCCCAGACAATAATTTATAATCAGCCTGTTACTTCTATTTCTACTAATAGTGGAAATATACCTTCAAACGTTCAGCTTGCTGATAATTTATTCCATAGGCCACAACGGATTGATTTTCTCATCGGAGCTGGTCTTTTCTTTGAGTTGTTGTGCATTGGACAAAGTCAGTAGGCACCTGCCGTTCTGCAAAAAATGCAACTGGGCTGGATTATCTCCGGTGGCGGGCAACAGCCTCCCAAAATTTCGTGTTTTATCACAGCCCAAGAAACTTTGAATGACGCCAAGCACAGCAATCGGCTTGATGATTTGGTACGTCAACCTATCGCTAAGGTAACAACGGAGGAACTCCATTGTGAGCAGCATTTCGTAAAAAATGATCGTCGATTCTCTTCAGGGGAATATTTAGTTTACTTCCCAAACAAGCAAGGCGTAGAGTCTTTGGGCGAAATCAAACTCTCAAAAAGAAATACAAAGCATTTATAAAGGAATATATTGATGTCAAACATATGTCATTGGTGTCCAGCGCAGAGATCTATAAATGCAAATATTTCCTACCTCATCACTGCGTGTTCAAGGAATAGAGTTCATTGAAAGCTGAGAGTAGTCTTTGACGGCTCGGCCGTCACATCTGGGCTCTCACTAAATGACTTGCTTATGTCAGGTCCGACTGACTGTTCATGCTACCTTGTTTCACACACTCGTTCGTTTTCAATTGCACTCGCAAGGGAGATTGGTAAAAGGTACAGGTGTGTGAAAGTTTCAGAGTCTGATTTTATGCTCCAGTGCATTTTACGTCGAAACTTCCCGCAAGATGATATTCAGGTTTTCAAATTGGATACCGTCACTTATGAGACCAAGCCCCAGCTTCTTTCTTGGCTATCCGTGCAATGCATCAACTAGCAATGGATGAGTCGTCATCATACCCATTGTCTTGAAGAAATTCGCGATATAATGCAATGAACTACAAATCTTTTTGCTCGAGGAAACTTCATTAAGAAAATGATGCTTCAATTTAACTAATATACTTCGCGGAGTTCCAGAGACTGAACAGGAAAGTTTTCTCAACGACAGAAATAATATGACAAAACCACTCGGACACATCTGGGAACCTCGAAAGGACAGCTTCATGTTCACTTTCGAGCTCAAAAAGAGTATTGACAAACACATAAAACTCTTGGTCTTATATCGTATCGTATTGATCGGACCTACCCTAACTAGAGCCAAGATCATCTTGCAACGCATGTGGAGAGACATGCTACGATGGGATGAGAGCCTACCGCAAAACTTGGAAACGATCTGGATTGAATTTTGTAAGGATTTTCACCAAATGCACCATGCAATATTTCCTCGTTATGTGCACCAACTCAAAGCAAAAGTCGAACTACGTGCTTTCTACGATGATAGTCTTTAGGCCTACAGTTCTTAAAGAATAATACTGTTCAAGTTCATTTACTCTGTTCCAAGGCTAGTGTTGTCCCACTAACTACCCTCACGGTGCATAATCTTGAGCTATGCGCTGCATTTCTGCTTGCAAACTTGGTAAGCGAAATAAGCGAAATGAACTTATTTGAATATAAAATTTATTGGTCAGATGCTGGTCTGGCTGAAAAAAGAGTCATCCAATTTTAATGTTTTTGTCGTCAACAAGATTTCTGCCATACAGCAGCTCAGGATCGGCATGGAGCGGCATTATGTGCCAACAGAGATGAGTCCAGCAGATATTTTATCTAAGGGAAGAATATTCCTGGCCTACTCACTGCTTGCCTGAAGCATGCGTTAGAAGGTTTTATTCGCAGCTGAGTTGTGGATATCTAAAAGTCTTTTAAGTACATAAATTCGTTTGATATAATGAAGCGTATCTTTGGCTACATTCAAAAGTTAATCAATTTAACAAAGTCACCTGAATTGTCTGCTGACAACTTTCGTCAAGGATCGTACATATTGTTTCCTCTTGTTCAAAGAGCTCAGTTGTAGCCAGTATACTCAGCCGTACAAATTAGAAAGACTATGCATTCGTAAAGCGCTATTCTTTCGCTATGTCTGTTTATGGATTTGTGAGTGATCTATTTCGCGTTGGTGGCCGTTTGCGGTTCAATGCACGCCAGCCAACTATCTTGCCCAAAGAGCATTTCTTAACCTTCGCTATGATCTCATACTTTCATCAGAAGCATCATCTTGCAGGACCGCAGGCCTTGATTGGAGGCAGCCTGAAAACTTTTTCCCCTATGTCATTATCACTTCTTGGCTTCGATGAGCTGCGAACATGGTATGCCAAATTCAGGTTATAATCAATTCTCGTCCTCTAGCATCGCTTTCAGAACATCCCGATGATCGTGGAATACTCACTCCAGGGCATTTCCTGATTGGCCGACCACTCATTGAGTTTCCCGAGCCAGACGTACCTGGGCTCGACCACAATCGCCTCGGTCACTGGCAACGCATTTCGTACATTTAACAGACGTTTTGGAAGCGTAGGAGTGACGAATACCTCACCATTCTCCAACAACGTGGAAAATAGCGTACCTCTCAGCCACCTATCAAAGTCAACGATGTCATATGCGTGAATGACGACAACTTGCCACCTCTACGAATGCCATATGCCGAAGTCGTCGTGACCATTGCTGAAGCTGATGGTGCTGTGAGAGTTGCTGTTTTGCGCACATCCACTGGAGCTACACGTCGGGCTGTCAATAAGCTGTGCGTCCTTCCGGTTGATGATCCTGTTAAAAGACCAGGATTTTCGGCGCAGCAACTAATAATTGCTCTTAGAATAAGCTCTCTTAAATTTACCTTGTTCTTTTGAATTTCATTCTCATTTACTCCTATATATGTAAGCTAATTTCAACTTCGCTACAAATCGCTTGTTTTCTACTTCTATTCTTTCAGTAAGGCTTTTGCGGTTGTCATGGCTATTAAGCATTTTCGACATTTTTTCACCGATTGCAATCCTCAAAAATCATCAAGGACTAAACGTAAACTATCTCCCAGGGCCCAAAGATGGTGGGCATATTTAAAGTCGTTATCTTTTGATTTGCAGTATAGGAAGGGTAAACGGATGGCTCATGCTGACTTCTTTTCCAGAAATCTACCCTCCGACGTGCGATTGATGCTTGTAAAATATCTGAAAAATGAGTTAACCTGGTAGAGATATCAAGTGATTGGCTTATGGTCAACACCGTAAGGATTCTGATATAATTAAAATTTAGTTAACCTAAGGGAAATTTCTCTTGCCGATGATATTGCAAGAACTTATGAGTTAAGGGTCGGAATAATTTAGCGAAAAATTCAGATTCAATCTTTGCCAATTGTTTCAAGAGCATTCAGATGGTCTGTAATAAATCAAATTCATGTGTCAATTATGCACTTAGGTTGGGAGAAACCATTGGATAAAGCATATGACTATTACCGGTTCGATAACATGTCTACATATATATACGAAAATTTGTTGAAAACTGTATACTTGCAAGATGTTAAAGTCGTCCTCAGGTAAAATTCAGGCTGGACTTCATCCAATAAAAAAGTATGTTGTTGTCCAAGTGAACGGTTTTACTAAATTTGTTCATTTAACACATACCTATAATATTAATGCTGACAGTTGCATAGGTGCTGTGACAAGAGCTGTACCTTTGTTTGGAGTACCAAGCCGCATGATAGCAGACCAGGGTAGGTGTTTTGCCAGCTCGAAGTTCAGTGAGTTTTATACGAAACAGAAAATAAGTTTCTATTTAATTGGGACAGGTGCAAGTAAAACAAACGAACAGGTAGAACGCATTATTTTAAAAAATCTTATTAATGGCAGTTGAGACTAGTAACCGATCTTGGCAAGATGCACTGGGCGAGGTGCAATTAGCTTGAAATTGTACAGCAAGTCGAGAGACAAAGGCAAGTCCTTTGGAATTTTTTATTGGCAAGGTCGCTCAACCGTTGGGGTTGCATCCTCCATGTGACATGGCACATGAGGTTGATTTGGCAGGCTCAAGATGTCGAGCAGTGCAATATATTTTAGCGGCGGCAACATATAACAAGGAGAAATTTTGACAAAACTAAGGCTAAGACTCTTAGATAAGAAGTAGGAGATTTTGTGTTGTTGAAAAATGAAGAAAGGCAACAAACGAAGTTAAGTCCAAAGTTAGGTAATTGAAAGTGAAACTGTTGAAAGAGGCAGTATGGAAATGATTGAAAGCGAAAGTGTTGAAAGAGACCGTATGGGAATGATTGACAGTGAAACTGTTGAAAGAACCAGTATGGGTGCCTGAATGGCTGATAAGAAAAGTTAAAAGAGTTGGTCATAATGCAAGCAAAAGTCAAAACAAATGTTTTGATCTTGGCATGTGGCGCTTAAGATGATGTAAGGAATTATAAAGAAAATTGAATTAAGTTAAAGAAGATGAATCTTATA